>SKCR01044061.1:0-69206 GCA_019454045.1 Zanthoxylum bungeanum
GTCATCTTATGATCAAGTTGGCCTTATATTACAATAATATCTACCAAATCACTTCACACATGCTTCATTACTTCCAAATCCATCCACCAAAAACAAAAGCCCCAAAATTATAGAAAATAAGAAACCCAAGATCTCACTAGATCTTCAAGAAACAAGAAACAAAATTTAAGCTCAAGAGCATAAAGAATTACCTTTAATTCTCTTTTTCCTAAGCTTTTTTCTTGAATTTTCTTCATTTTCCACCTTGAATCATCAAGCATAATTTTGAAGATGTTTTTGGGGAAATATTCGGCCTTCATGCTTCCATTGGAAGAAAAAAAAAATTACAATAAAAATTGAAGGAACCGACTTTGGAGGGGCATTTTTATCCATTTTCAAAAATTAAAACAATTAATTAAATTAAACTTTATCTTAACAAATCAAATTTGGACAAATAAAGTCTAATTAAATCATGGCATGTGAACAAATAATAATTGGACAAATTTCATAATATTTATGAAAAAAGTTTATTAATTAAACATTTAAATATTTAACAATTAAATATCCAAATAATTAATTAATGTAATTATTATTATATATGTATTTTTATTTACAATATATAAAAAATACATATATTTATGGCATGTGTCAAAATCTCATTTGACGAATAATTAATGTGTATCTAATCGTATTATGTATCAAATATAAATACACAATAATTACAATGGACTAAAAATGTCTATATGCATGTGTTATCGTTTAACCGATTAAACGATCTGAATTAACTCATTTAATCCAGTGAAGTATTATGAATATTCCGTATTATTCATATCGCGTTTTCCAAGTGATCAACGAGTACATTTCATATTGTGGGACTCTCAAAGTTTAGGTTTATCCATCACAAAATCCAATTTCATGTCCATAATCCACCCACTCATAGATTATGACGACCACAGATAATCTCGCTAAACTATACAAGCCGAGGTCGTTGCATACGTATAATCCCTCCGTCACAGGCTATCCATATTATATTTGGGGTATAGATAAAAACGTCAAACCCTTTCGGTATAATATAGTCGAATTTCAATTTATGATATTTAAATAACACTCAGAACTGATTTCCGAAGTTATACCACGACCATGGATTTACTAGATCGTAAACACGTGCGGATGCCTATGCCCTGTACACAAGACTGACGGATCCTATCTTGATACGCACTGGATATCATGAGCATCAGTCCACACCCAAGAACATTTGGAGGTCTGATCATTAATAGATCGTTGATGTGACTGCCATCAAAGTGTGAAGGATAACTCATATATCCCACTGTGGTATCTCAAGTCAAAGGACCACTATGCTCGCTCAACTCGAGAAGATTCCTATTGACATTGGTGTACCATCTATTAGGAAATCTTCAGTGAGTCGTTCAGTGTCTTATCAAATAAACACCTACATGTCTATACGACTCTCCCGAGACTCACGGTTCATTGGGATAAACCATCGGACCAAGTCACGATATACGACATGTACTGGTCTCATCGGATTTTACTAACCGACTCATGTTAGTAAATCTTGACCATGAACTTTATTTAAGGATATACATCATATAGTGCGCTTCCCAATTTCAATTACAAACTACGTGTTAACTCTGCACTATATTGTAAATCTTAGGGTCTTTGTCTAGTATACACGTATCACTAAACCAGATTTAGTTTCGATCTAATCGTAATCATATATCTAATCGTAATTAGACCGAATAAGTGTATAAAGTGCTACCATTTAATTAGTAATATTATGGAAAATAGAATTGCTCGTATTTATGAATCGGATATAAATACGATCCGGATTGACACTCTGAGCACCAACCCTAACAATTTCTCTCACTTGCTCTAGTGCCAATCCACGGTATCCTATACACATCTTAATGTGTATCGCATACTCATGGCCCTTAAGAGCTCACCTTGCACTCAAAAGGTAGGCAACAACAAGTAAGCCTGATTAACAAATTGAGTATGTCCAACAAACCCAACCATTTTCCTTAACCAGCATCATTCATATTTTGTAGAATCCAAATTCCACATCAATATTACTCAGACGCTATATCAGTATTGTGCTTTAGCTACTGAGTTGTCCATGTATTTAGAAATCAAATCCAAATACTAAGAGACAACCGCATGCACTACACTAATATGAAAACTTCTAATCTATAGGGTCACTATACAACTTCATAAGTCAATACGTCATAAGTTACAACTGATTTCACTAGTATAGTAAAATCAACAGTGACACTCCCACTGCATCTTTTCTGACTTTATATGACATAGACCATCTAATGTCATAATTAGGATCAAAACTAATGTGACCTTGGTTGCAGACTATATTCTCCATGAATAAGAAACTCGTTCTTAATATCTCAAAGATCACAAAAAACACGTTTCAAGACTCATCATATGGTCTACAGCATATCAAAATAACTCGTAACAATTATGATTAAATTGATATCTGTAATCGCACATAATATAGTATTCATTACGTCATCATCCTATGATGTCTAAGATTGACTAGACATTCTAATCAATTTCTCTTTCGACAAAAGAATCATCATTTACGAATGATGAATACTATATATATATAAGACATGTTAACTGTCAAACAGTTATACTAACTGTCATACAAATAGTCTTACTGTGTTCTTTATTAGATCATATCTAATGCGCGACTAATGTGAGTATCTCACAAGTCTCTTAGTTTTATATTATATATGAAACTTTATATCAAATATAGCAGAGACTACTCTCACTGCTTCCACAGAGAAAAGAAGGCTTAGGATATATAATAGTAGAAAGAAATTTGTACGCTCCCACTGACCCTACTGACAAATACGTATTCTCTATACTTCGATAAAACCAGACAATCTGACTGATATCAAAATCAGAGAACACGGATTTCCGGAAAGCTTATATGAGTCTACAATAGGCTTCATAAGCTAGTATTTCAAACTGTGATCATAGCAGAATACAAACTCTAGGGCCATTCTAGAATGAACTCTTCAAACAAAGAAATCACGACGGATCTCTCATTCGAAGAAATCACTCAAGAACGTCATTTTGCATTCTTTAGCCAAAATACATAGTTTAATATCAACATTAACCAACAGATCCTTAATTGTTCAATTAGTGCGACTAGAGACAGGTATTCTCAGAATCTACAATAGACTACTGAGTATAACATTTCTCATTGTCATACTATAAAGGTCAATCCTTTATCAAGCTCACTTTGCTTTTGCTGCACAAACAATTTACACATTTTATGAACGATTCATACTGAAAGCTTAATCAAGTTCAAAAACTTGATCGTAGTAAGCCATGAAAAATCTTCGATTTATGGTTCAATGATGACTTTCGAAATCGATATCAAATATCACTCCCAATATAAGTTATAGGATAATTTTCTTCAATGAGAAAACAATAGAATCATTAAGTATCAAATACTTTGCAAATGATTCCAACAACCTATTAAACTTATACGGAAGATGTCTAATGGTCATTTCATCTTATTAATTATGTAGTTCCATTACAATTTATCACTCTCACATTTGACTTCAATAAGTCAAATCTTTTCCGCAATCATCAACATCCAATGTTAACCACCAAGTAACAAAATAATTTTTATTACTCGGGATAGTAGAAAATATATTCTATCAAATAGAATACAATATTCCATTAAATAGAATAAATGATAAACCTTACTTGTACCTCCGAGGCACAAGTACTTTCAATTATATAACAATTATACAAAAGAAAGTTTCAAATCTCAAACTTTTCAAGATTCGAATTTTCTACCTATACATATCATATACGTAACAGTAGGAACGAATGGAACCTAATTAAAGAGATGAATTAGTGTTTATACAGCATAACCCCAAGAGTATTGAAAAACAATTCGGTAACACTCAATATCAACGAATCAAATCATATAAGATTCAATTACTCCCACTAACCAATTCCATCAAGATGGAATCGTGGAAGTTTAATATTGAGTAAGAATCACATTCATTAAATAACTTTAGAACTAATTGCCTTAAATTCATGTGTTTGATCATATCAAACATCTTCGAACAATTCAAAGACTCACGATGAATTTTAAAATATATTTTTCAATGCTACAAATAGAATATCTTTGAACCATTCAAAATATTCTATCGGCGTTTCATCAGAAACATATTGAAAGTTCTCGAACAATTCAAGACATTCAACATGTTCTTTATTAGAAACATGTAACTAAGTAATGAAAATTCATTAACTATGTTACGGAGTAAAGAAAACTACCTAAGGCAATTACTGATTCATTAAACTACATACATTCAATGTATTAGTTTAATAAATCTTGTGGTCCAATGACGATCATTGGTTATATGAGATTTAATCACATCCTGAATACAATATTCATTAATGGATAAGGATATATGGTGTGAACTCGTATCAGACCATCCTTTACCATAAGGAATAATCATCTAATGCTTTTATGATAAAATCTCATAAAGCATAGTTCTAAGTTATTTATTTAACCGAATATTTTCTTAATGTTTATCTTTTCATTAATGACACTAATAGTCATATTAAAATATGTAACAACTGTGTATAAAGAACAAGTAACTATCCAATAGTCGCAAGTTCTGATATCAAATATCAAAATAGTCATTAAACATTATTTTAAATAACTAGACGGGAGATCTAGTATCCAATACTTATAATTGTCGTATTGTGAGAATCATTATTCTCTATACACAACCATACAAATCTCATTTCTCAAGCTTTATAATTTGCGTTCAATTATTCACAACAATTACAAATAATTGATTAGCAAACTGTGTCAGACACGTGACTTCTAAAAGTCACTAAAGCCAAAAAACGACATTATAAGATAAACAAATACTACATGGGTTTTATTAATACCAGTCAAGAATCTCGAGACATGAACTATTCAAGTCAATTCTTACTGCATAAGAAATAATTCTTACTAGATTATTATATCCTAAAAAAATATCTATTTAGATTACCTAATCGTGACTTAGTAACTAAGTCACAAACCATCTTGATTTTCAAGAAAATCGGAACAACAGTTCCCGATAGTTTCAACTAATCTAACAATTTCTAAGTCTACTGTCTTTCTAGAACCTATTCTAGAATTACGCAACCATAAGTAAAGTCAGAAAACCTATTCAAGTAATAAGCATGCAGTGGATTAGAAGTATAATTCTATAAACAATATAGAATAAAAAGAAAACAAAGCAGAATTTTCCATAAAATTACACACTACTTAAGTTATGGATTTTAAACCCAGTAGTGTCTCCCAAGACAATGGGAATTCGATAATTAAATCAAATTCCATAGTGAGAATAAGATCCCATGAATATATTTTGACTCACAGCTTTGGCATGATCTCGCCTACGTATATTCATTAGGTAGACAACTCATTGTCAATCACTCACCAGTGACTCCTGATTTTGGTCCTGACCATTTCTCGTTATGACAGCTTTGGCACGTTCACAAAGAGGCGTATCAAGGCTTCATTTGTCAATGACAAACTCAAGTTACCGATGTAGTCCTGATAGCTTTGGCACGTTCAGGATTTTCACTTTCACTTGAATTTGTCTAGTATCAATATACAACCGGCATGGATAAAATCCCATAACCTACACCCTCACAGCTTTGGCACGATCTCGGATGCAGTTATAGAAAGATACCCATAAACCGTACTGACAAGACGAACCAAGAAACATGTATCCAATACAAGTTACTTTAACAGCCTTATTTTAAGCGGGGATTTTCCTTAGGCAGCTTTGTTCCACATCAAATGCAAAATTTTAATCTAAATCATTTTCTAAACAATTCAATTCTACCTATAGAAAATATAACTTAATTTAACGATTAAATTTTCGTTACGTTTCCCGTTAGGGTGGAATCGAAAAGTCAAGAAACATATATAGATTATATGTATGTATGAACATTAAAATTGTATTAAAAATCAAATATCAAGCATGAATAATTTAATGGACAAAGCATCAGATCTGCTCTGATACAATTTTTTTTGGGGTTTTGGGCGATGAGAGCAGCGGAAGCGCTGTTCTGGCGAAATCGTAATTTAAAACTTTTTCAAATTACCGAATAAATTATTCATATCTAATATGAATAATTTATTCACATTTCACCTAAACCTATTTATTCGATATCAAATAGCGACATAAATTCAATAGAAACTTCGCGAAACTTTTACGAAAAACATTTTTTTTCGCAAAACGCGTTTTTGACAGAACCGACCACCCAACACATACGGGGACTGCCAAGGTCAGCCCCAATAGTGTTAGGGCAGTTCATGGGCTGCCTAAATAGTGACGAACTCACTGTTTGGACAGTCGTCACCCGATTGGCTCAAAAGTCACCTGGTAACGCCATATTTTTTTACCGTTTTCGCTTATTTCAACTCCGAAACACTTTTCGGTAATTATTCCAACTCCCAAAATACATCCAATACATTCATAAGACATCAAATTCATTAAAACTACATCAGTTATTGGGATGCGTCCCAAGATCGAGGTCCACTTCAGTTCCAGTTTGGGGATGCATCCCAGGGTCGAGGCCCACACATCAGTTGCAATTATTGGGATGCGTCCCAAGATCGAGGTCCACTGCATCATCAGCTCAGCGGAGCAGCAGGCAAGTCAGGTGGCAGCTGGCGAGCCGGTAAGTAAAAATGCATTGCATAACTTTGATAGGATTGTTCTTATTACACACTGCACAAGTCCCATCAAAGTGGGGGCGACTGTAGGCACTGCATTTTTGCATGTAAGACCCGATGATGAGTCTCATTTGGAGGCACTACCTTTTAAGCCGCAGGAGCCGCGAGAAACGGACATCGGAAGGGAAAAAGTCTTTTTTGTTGGATTCACTTGTTTAGATTCGGGTTCGCTTGTTGGACCTCCGTTTTAAAAAATCACACCTCCTTAGCCCACTAAACTCACTAAAACTACACCAAGCCCATCTCACCCAAGCCCAATCCAAAAAATAATTAAAATATTTAAAATACATGTCACAAATTAAAACCAATTAAATTAAATTAAAACCAACTAAATTGAAATTAAATTAAAACCAATTAAATTGAAATTAAATTAAATTAATATCTAATTAAATCTAATACCAAAATTAAATAAATCAATTCAGAAAATAAACCAAATAATATCCATCCATTTTTAATTAATTTTCTTTCTTTTAACCCATGCAAACCCTACCTTGCAACTATATAAACAACAACAATCCTAACCCTAAAAGCAGGAGAAGACTCTCTCTTCTCACGGCTAACTCACAACCTTTAACTCATCAGCCCCCCTCTCCATACTGCCTCACCACTCCACACTGCTCCGATCCTTCACACATCCCTTCTCTCCATAACCTCATGCACCACGTTCGTTCCCATGACAGCCCTCGTCAATGACCAGAATCGCAAACCCTAAGAGACTCTTCTCGACAACCCTTCAACACATGTACTCGGCAGATACTCACGCAGCCCCCTAAAACCACACACGTTAAAAAACACACGGCCCTCATGTCCATTGCCCAAACGAAAGCCCCCAGCTCACAAGCCACATCCACGCCTTCACCACGTAGCCCACAAACCGACTCCCATGTAGCCAAACTTATTAAGCGTAGACTGCCAAAGAACTCACCATAAGCCCACCTAGCAAACAACCTGAATTCACGCCACAAGCACTGCCATGACCAGCCCTCACATCACCGCGTAGCAAGCCCAAAAGTGCACCTAAAACCACTGCCCACTGCCGACTACAAAAGCCACCACAAACCCCCACTGCACTGTCCTATTTACCGCACAAATAGACCCTTAAAACTGTCCAGAAAACACCCTGAAAACTGCACTAAATCAACCCCACAAACTGCCTCTATAACCAGTCCCTGAACAGCCATAAACCGTACCTCTTAACCCCACAAAACCAGTGAACAAATCACCCCAAAACAATGAGTAAATCGAGAGTAAACCAGTCCCTGGAACAGCCCCTGATCTGCACCCTAAAATGCCCAAAAATAGTCCCCAAACAGTGAACAAATCACCTGAAACAGTGACCAGAAAATACAGAGAAATTAGCAGCAAAACGGAGCCAAAACAGTAGCCCGAATAGCGAAACAGCGAGCTAAAGCGTTGAACCAGTGAACCAGAAAGTTGTGCAGCTTTGGCTCTTCCGATCACCGTGAAATGTGAGTCCGAAAGTCGACATAAAAGGTTAGACCTGAGGGTAATTTTCCTATTATTTCCATCTATCTTTTTTAATTGTTTTATTCAGGTTTACGAACGCTACTCGAACGCGAACTTTCTGTTTACCGTTCGAACGCGTTTTCGGACGCTACTCGAACGCGCACATATTTTCTTAGTTTTATCATGCATCAGGTCTGGTACTATTCGAACGCGTTCTCGAACGCTATACGAATGAGAACCTTCTATTTACCGTTCGAATGCGTTTTCAAACGCTACACGAACGCGCATACACTGAATTGAGCCATTTCCATCACATTTCATGCTTAATTGCTTCTTATGCGATTTCTCTTGTTTCATGTAATCAATCATACTATTTGTATCCATGTATTTATCTATTTGATGTGTTCATGAGATATTATTCAAGCATGATTAGGTCATTATTATGTTACTTGGTTCTCAGGCATGATTTAGCCTATTTGGTTGTTCATTTTCAAGCATGATTAGTCAATTGTTTTGCGTTTGGAATTTGCATTTTGTTTAGGTTATTCTTTATTTTCCGCAACATGTTAATGAGATTGCCGTGTGCTATTGCATGTTTGCCGTTATCATGATTACTTTCATGTATGTGAACTTAAAAGTAGAATACTCCTTGGAAATAAATGTTGCTTAGGCTTGGTTAAATTATTGCACAAATCATTTCATTACAAGTGGCATAAGTAAGGGACCATTCCGAACCCAATGGTTTGAGGTCTTCCCTTGCGAGGGGTGAGTGCGGCCTTAAATCTTTGTCCCGGTTCACACCGGGTGGCGACTCCATTATTTTGCGGTTTAGTCCCCCGCGGTCTACTCTGTACTCCCAACCAGGTCGCGAGCCCGGAACACCATGCGTCACCCAGTTTATGTGTTCCCATAGTCTGGCGACTCCACTGGGGATAGAGAATCAGACCTGAAATAATGTCTTGTAATATTATGATTTATGCTCTAATTAACCGTGTCTACTGTGGGTTAAACGGGGTTTAATCAAAGGCATATTGTTTAGGCTGGGTAATGGTTTGGTGTCTTCCTTCATTCACTACCTTTCTATAAGGAAAAGATGTGAAGACACCTAGATAATCATTTACTTGTAGCCTATTGTGATGGACTAATTTGGAGGACCCGTTGTTTATTCCTGTCACCATGCGATAAGAGCCTAAAAGGCTAGGGTACTTAAGAGAGCCTCGCTCCACCCTCCCTCTGGGGAATCTACAACAGGAAATCCATCTGACAGTCAGTCACACACCATGACTTGTTGGCACGTACTTTAGGGTATAAAAAAGGTGCGCTCACTTGGTCGCTCGAACCCTTGAGTGGGGAGACCTAGTTGTGGGTAATCCTTCACCAGCAAGAGTCTTTGTCTACGCTCCCGCAAACCCACACGTAGACCGGAATTGTATGGCCTATAGTAACTATTTCCTTGTGCTTGTAGACCATCCTCATTTGGATGCAGTTGGACTTCTTGTCAGAAATGCGAATTTGTTGGCCCATTTAAACTTGGACGAGTTCATATCCTATGATAATTGGGCCAAAAGCTTCTGAAATGTTGATGGGCCACTCTGTAGAAATTATTTTTGTATGCTTGTATTTGGGAACATTGTCATTTGGATCCATTCGGACCTTTTATCATGGGATATGGGCTTGTTGGGCCATTTAAACTGGGACAAGAACATATCTTATGATGATTGGGCCAAAAGCTTCTAAAACGCCAATGGGCCTTATATGTTTGTGTTTAGGAATATTATCATTTGGATACGGTTGGACTTCTTGCAATGAGATGTAAACTTGTTGGGCCATTTAAACTGGGACGAGTTCACTCCCATGACAGTTAGCCCAAAAGCTTCTAAAATGTTGATGGGCCGATTTGTGTGAAAATTTTAATGAGTTGATATATTCATTGCATCACACACATCTCATGCACTTCATGCATACACGCATCATGTTAACCCTTGTGTCTGAAAGCCATCATAGATACCTGTTGGGTTGAGGAAGAATGAAGACTTGTCAGAAGACCAAGCAGTCACCAAGGGAATTGACAGAAGACCTAACCCAACGGGATAGGAAATTCATCCATGCATGTATGCATACATGTAACCCACTTGCATTATTTTTTGTGTTTTGTTTTTTTCTTTGTATTCAAAGGTTTTGAAGAAGAAAAGAGAAAGCGGAAAAGACAAGCCATTCAGAAACAGCGAAGGCATAATATCGGATTTGGGTAATAATCCTAGGGCTGAGGCCCATATTGGTGTTAGATTCGGGTAGTAATATGAGGGTTGAGGCCCATATTGGTGTTAATTTTGGGGAAGAGTCACAGGGTTGAGGCCCACATGAGTTTGAGTTTCGGGAATGGATCACAAGGGGGCGAAGCCCATCTTACCAGCAGTCAAGAGGAAGAATTCCGTGGAGTGAGTGAAAAAAAAAAAGAGAAATCGGAAGGGAAACGAACGTCGGAAGGGAAAAAGTCTTTTTTGTTGGATTCGCTTGTTTAGCTTCGGGTTCGCTTGTTGGACCTCCGTTTGAAAAATTACACCTCCTTAGCCCACTAAACTCATTAAAACTACACCAAGCCCATCTCACCCAAGCTCAATCCAAAAAATATTTAAAATATTTAAAATACATGTCACAAATTAAAACCAATTAAATTAAATTAAAACCAACTAAATTGAAATTAAATTAAAACCAATTAAATTGAAATTAAATTAAATTAATATCTAATTAAATCTAATACCAAAATTAAATAAATCAATTCAGAAAATAAACCAAATAATATCCATCCCTTTTTAATTAATTTTCTTTCTTTTAACCCATGAAAACCCTACCTTGCAACTATATAAACAACAACAATCCTAACCCGAAAAACAGGAGAAGACTATCTCTTCTCATGGCTAACTCACAACCTTTAACTCATCAGCCCCTCTCTCCATACTGCCTCACCACTCCACACTGCTCCGATCCTTCACACATCCCTTCTCTCCATAACCTCATGCACCACGTTCGTTCCCATGACAGCCCTCGTCAATGACCAGAATCGCAAACCCTAAGAGACTTTTCTCGGCAACCCTTCAACATATGTACTCGGCAGATACTCACGCAGCCCCCTAAAACCACACACGGCCCTCACGTCCCTTGACCAAACGAAAGCCCCCAGCTCACAAGCCACATCCACGCCTTCACCACGTAGCCCACAAACCGACTCCCATGTAGCCAAACTATTAAGCACAGAAAGCCAAAGAACTCACCATAAGCCCACCTAGCAAACAACCTCAATTCACGCCACAAGCACTGCCATGACCAGCCCTCACATCACCGCGTAGCAAGCCCAAAACTACACCTAAGACCACTGCCCACTGCCGACTACAACAGCCACCACAAACCCCCACTGCACTGTCATGTTTACCACACAAATAAACCCTTAAAACTGTCCAGAAAACACCCTGAAAATTGCACTAAATCAACCGTTCAAACTGCCTCCATAACCAGTCCCTGAACAGCCATAAACCATACCTCTTAACCCCACAAAACCAGTGAACAAATCACCCCAAAACAATGAGTAAACCGAGAGTAAACCAGTCCCTGGAACAGCCCCTGATCTGCACCCTAAAATACCCCAAAACAGTCCCCAAATAGTGAACAAATCACCTGAAATAGTGACCAGAAAATACAGAGAAAGCAGCAGCAAAACGGAGTCAAAACAGTAGCCCGAACAGTGAAACAGCGAGCTAAAGCGTTGAACCAGTGAACCAGAAAGTTTCGGAGCTTTGGCCCTTCCGATCACCGTGAAACACGAGTCCGAAAGTCGACATAAAAGGTTAGACCTGAGGGTACTTTTCATATTATTGTCATCTATCTTTTGTAATTGTTTTATTCATTTTTATCGCATATGAGTCGTTTATTGATGCATGATTGTGGCCCTTGAATAAATGGAAGATATATGTATTGTGGAATGATGCATGTTGTGGCCCTTGGATAAAATGAAAAATGTGTCACCTCTCGTGGTATATAGGATGGAAACCCGGACATAAATTTCATAGCCGATTCCGAATGGACGGTAGTATGATCTGTACTCGGGATACAACTCCACGTACCACTTGAGTAAACGGCGCATATTTCATTTTATGTTGTTTTGATTTTTTTATTATTCGCTACTTGATTTCCGAATGTTATTTGTTTATGTAATGATGAGATAAAGCGCATGGGCTTAGTAAGTGCGATTAAAGGTCCTTCATTTGGAGGGATAAAAAGCCTATGGTCTACCTTTACCATGATACGTTGCCGCTCCTTTTAGCCCGTTATTATTGATTAGGTGTCATATATTCATCTGTTCACGTATGTGTCATGTTGTTTACTGTATTTTGGAGGTCACTGCTGTAATCCCGTTCGAACGCGTTTCAGAACGCCACACGAACGCCTGTTTTCTGTCTGGTCTCATTCGAACACGTTTACGAACGGTACTCGAACGCAAACTTTCTGTTTACCGTTCGAACGCGTTTTCGGACTCTACTCGAACGCGCACGCATTTTCTTAGTTTTATCATGCATCAGGTCTGGTTCTGTTTGAACGCGTTCTCGATTACTATACGAACGAGAACCTTCTGTTTACCGTTCAACGTGTTTTCAAACGCTACACGAACGCGCATACACTGAATTGAGCCATTTCCATCACATGTCATGCATAATTGTTTCTTAGGCGATTTCTCTTGTATCATGTAATCAATCATACTATTTGTATCCATGTATTTATCTATTTGATGTGTTCATGAGATGGTATTCAAGCATGATTAGGTCATTAGTATGTTACTTGGTTCTTAGGCATGATTTAGCCTATTTGGTTGTTCATTTTCAAGCATGATTAGTCAATTGTTTTGCGTTTGGAATTTGCATTATGTTTAGGTTATTCTTTGTTTTCCGCAACATGTTAATGAGATTGCCGTGTGCTATTGCATGTTTGCCGTTATGATGATTACTTTCATGCATGTGAACTTAAAAGTAGAATACTCCTTGGAAATAAATGTTGCTTAGGCTTGGTTAAATTATTGCACAAATCATTTCATTACAAGTGGCATAAGTAAGGGACCATTCTGAACCCAACGGTTTGAGGTCTTCCCTTGCGAGGGGTGAGTGCGGCCTTAAATCTTTGTCCCGGTTCACACCGGGTGGCGACTCCATTATTCTCCGATTTAGTCCCTCGCGGGCTACTCCGTACTCCCAACCGGGCCGCGAGCCCGGAACAGCATGCGTCGCCCAGTTTCTGTGTTCCTACAACCCCTCTAAATATTTTGTCTCTTAAGCACCATTGATTATATAATGAACAATTAATTCATAATAACTATGAATATTAAAACTTTCTATTCGCAATAGAAAAGTTGAGCGCTCAAATTGTTCAAGTCTCGAATCAACTCTTAAAAAAGATACTCTTTTGCTTCCCGTAAGAAAGAGTGAATTCCATATCTATGTAAAATGTTCCCAACTACACACCAAACCATATCCCCAAAATACGTAGTTATTGGCCGGAATGCAACACCAACCTCACTATAGTAAATCAAAGGACATAACTTGTCATGCATTAGTTCGTAGTACACTAAGGATTAAGATCGAATCCATATATGACCATCTATTAGATAAAATGATTTTCTTCAGTTAACGAATATTAAAAGAAATTCATATTTATCTGAGTCCATTCCTATATGATCTCATCATACAAGGTGCCTCCATTCCCATGTCATTACATGAATGATCCCGGATCAAGGTCGTCATACAAGTATGGAATGGACCGCAGCTATAGATAAACCACAAACAAAGTACCCACTTTGTTTGCTCTCTGTGGACTATTTTGATTACTAACTTCAGACTTAAATCCTCTCATGCATCAAACATACACTAAGTCCGAAGGTACAATAGTAATCAAGGTAAACAAGACAATTGGACAATATGCGATATAAATCAAACAACTTTGATAAAATGAATAATGTATTTATTATTATTATAATAATCAATTCTGTTTTACAATACATGATGCTTTAGGACATAAATCCCAACAACCTCAAACTTAATATTTTCATAGTCCTCGAGAAAAACAAAAAGAAATAAAATAAAAAAATAAAAACTAATTAACCTAAGCGACTTTCGTAGGGATCACGATTGAATTTATCGTATACAACAAGTCTTTAAACTCCTAGACGGCCTTACTGGACAAGTAATAATATTGTGATGGCATACAGAAACGACACCCACAAACGTCATTCAAAAACATATGCAATACTCAAAAATAAAGGAACAAAAAAAAATAATCTTGGTAGTTACACATAACAATCTCCTCAAAGAATGCCAATTAATGAAATCAAAGGAAAAAATCAAAGAACTTTCAAAGTACTCAATACAACTCAAATCCAAGTTATTGAATAAATCATCTAAGATAGACTCATTGTGTGTGCGCGTGTGTTTGTGTAAAAGAAATTTCAATGAGGTTTCACTGTGGCTTTAGATTTCCTAGATAGGATAGTGCCATGGGAATTATGTTGGAGTTGGTGCTCGGCACGCCAAATTTTGTTGTATTGATTATAAATATGATATACATTTATATTTTATTATGAATAAAATTGAGTAATTTTCATCAATATATTCTATTATATGCTAAAGACGTGAAAGACTTTAGAATGAATAGTTGTGACGTAATTACAAAAGCATCGCAAATTATTACTGAGAAATGTCACAATATAATTCATTCTTAAAACTGTTCATAGTCAAGGTTTACATACCTGGTCAGTTAGTAAACCCATGAGACTTACGTGTTGTATATTAAAATTGTTTTAATGGTTTATCTCAGTAAACCATGAGTCTTGGGAGACTCATATAGACACGTAGGTATTTATTGGATAAATACTGACGACTCATTCGAAGATTCCTGATAGATGGTACACCAAGGTCAATAGGAATCTTTACGGGTCGAATAGCATATTAACACTTTTGACTTGTGATACCACTGTGGATATGTGAGATAGCATCCATACTTTGATGGTAGTCACGTCAATGATCTTTTAAGATCAGACATCCGTCTGTTCATTGGGTATGGACTGACACTCATGATATCTTGTGATGTATCCAGAGAGGATCTGTCAGTCCCGTGTACGGGATTTAGATGTCCAATTTATGATTCTTTGAAATTCTTGGCCGAGGTATGATTCGGAAGCGAGTTCCGAATATTTATTTAAGAATCATAATTATGTCGCGACACATGAATTGTTCATGTTGGAGATTTGACGTTTAATCTATATCTCCAGAACAATTTAGATAACCTATGATAGAGGAATTATATATAAGCAATGACTTCGACTTGGATGGTTCAACCCGATTTTCTATGGTCATTGTAATTTGTGAGTGGATGAATTACGGACATATAAATGATTTTCGTGATATATAAACTTGAACCTATAGAGTCCCATAATATAAAGTGTACTCGTTGAGCACTTGGGCAATTAATTATGGATAATTCGAATTATTCATAATTTTACATGCGTATTAAATAATGTGTATTTGTATGCAATACATAATTTATATTAGATACACATTATTAACCAATTGGATTTTGACACTTGTTTTATTATTATTATTATTATTAATTAATTAATTATTAATAATGATAAAATGGAATAATATTATTGGAATATAATTCCATAATATAATTTTGTTTTGGTTATTAAAATTAAATAAATAAATTAAAATGTTAATTAATTTATTTATTTAAGATAAGAATATTATTGGAATATTCTTGTTTTTTGGCAAATTTTGATTTGCCAAACCATGGAATTTTGAAACATGATTTTTATTAACAAATATCAAAATAATAATTAAATTTGGATAAAATCAAATTGGTGGCAAAATCTTAGCCATAATAATTTATTATTTTTGGTTAAAAAATACTCCAATTTTCGAAAATGGATAGAAAAATATATAAATGGAACTTGTTTCTATTTTGCAAGGTTTTAGCCATTCTCATGAGTTGAGAAACAATAGAAAAAAAGGGGTTATAATTTATAATGAATTGATAAACTCCAAGGAAAGGAAAATTGAAGAAATTATATCTTGATTTTAAGGTAATCTTGCGTTTCTAATTTTTATTTTCTTAATTTTGTTTCTCAAGCATGTAAAGTATGTGATATATATATATATATATATATATATATTGCATGTTTAATATATATATGATCTTGGATATATGTTCGAAATAAAACTTGGCGTTGATAGTTTATTTAACCTTAATAGTTTTCTTTATTAAGCATGTGTTGTAGATTAATTAGTGAATTAATCTCAAAATTAAAATTTCCATTCTAGAGTGATGTTGCCACTCAAATATTGCCTAGAATTGTTCTTGAGGCTTTGTATTATGGTGATTAATTTTGATGTAAATTAATTGGATAAATTTTGTGAATAAATTGAATTTTGGCATGAAAAAGGACAAAAATAAAAACTGGATAAGATCTGGTTTTGAGTGTTGAAAAATAATATTTTTCATGGAAAAGTATATTATTTGGATGATTTTGGATGTGTATTGGGTGGTGGATTAATTTCGGAAAATATTCCAGGGTGAAAACGCTAGAAAATGATGAAATTCGCTTCGAAAAGGGCTCGCCGCGTCATGGCTGTGAAACGAGCGAACTGGGCACTGTTCGGGCAGCCCAAGGGCTCACCAGTCACTGCCAAAGGGGCCGAGTTGGCCCGGATCGGCGGTTGGTCAACCGTTTTGACCGTTTGCCCATTACACATAGTATTTGTCGAAAAATATTTTCGTAAAATAATTCGTCGTGTTTCGAAATATATTATGTTATTAATTGTTGATAAATAATATATTTAAACTTCTTTAGGTGAATTAAAAATATTTGATATTAATTAATTCGATCGGAAAAATTTTAAAATGTTTTAAAATCATTTTCGCCCTTCCACCGCGCCTTCCGTTGTGCTTACCCCCATTAAAATGGTATCAGAGCATCTGATCCCACATCCAAAATAAATTTTCATATTTTAATTGATTTATTTTAAAAATCCCTATAATAAGGCTTTGTTTTCTGTGAGTTATTGTACATTAATGGGTCTGTCTCGTCAATACGAATGTAAGTATTTTTCCTGATATCGTGGTTGTGTCTGCCAAAGCAGTGCGGCTATGGTTAATGGAAATTTGTTTATATCGGTAAAACTTATTTGATAAGAAATAAATTCGAGGGAAAGTGCATGCCAATCGATGCTAAAGCAGTGAGGTAGTGCATAAGTACCTTGGATATGTACATTGACGATTATTTCCTTTAATACGCCCTATCCAATAGATGCCAAAGTAGTGAGGATCGAAAACGGTTCAGGACCTATTTTAAAGAGTCATATTAGATGTGTGTCTACTTTCAAATATATTTGGGCACAATGTGAAAAAGTTGTGTGTTCAAATATATTTATGAGGTCTACTTCATGCTATAGAATTTAATTTAATTATTAAATTCTTTTATTTTGTTTGGAGATTATCAATTTATGTAAAATAGTGGGAGGACATCCTTATATTAAAAATTCCATGATATGTTGGATGTTTTATGATATTGATGAAATTACTATTGTCTGCTAATTCTTGTTTCTTTTGTTAAGTTTGTGATGACAACTACTGCTTCCTCTAATCCATTTTCACGTAACGCGAACAAATTGATTGGTCATGAGAACTTTAGTGAATGGGAATTGGATCTTAAGATTGTCATGAGATCGGAGAAGTTGAGTTATGTGTTGGATAATCCAGTGCCATTGGATATTGCTTCTGAGTCGTTACCTGAAGAGATGGAGGTATTTCAGAAATGGAAGAAAGATGATGTGAGAGTCAGGTCACTCATTCTCTGTGCTATGTCTCCTGATCTGAAGAGGCATGTAACGACCCAGATTATTTTAACATGATGTGTGAATTTTATTTTTGCTTGTTGTAGGCAGTGCATTTTTGCATATAAGTCCCGATGATGAGCCTCATGCGGAGGCACTACCTTTTAAGTCACGGAAGTCGCGGGAAAAGGACGTCGGAAATGAAGAGTCAAGAATTGACATCTTGTTGGATTTAATTCGCTTGTTAAGCTTTGGGTTTGCTCAATGGACCTCCGTTTCAAAATTATCATCGGCCTAAAACCCCCGCAACCCACACTAAGCCAACCTAAAACACAACAAACTAAAACCATATCCTCGCTCTCTCTCACGCCCCAAAACTGCACTAGAGAAACAGCCCCGCATTATCGCAATACAATAAGCCTATACCGCAACTGTAGGGGTTTTTTAGGGGGTGAGTCCGGTAACGCAGCGGAAGCGGTGAAAATCCGATTTTCAGATTCAAACTTTCTCGGATTAATTAAATAAACATATTTATTTAACATTCCAATAATCAAATTATGAAAATAAATTCAATAAAACATTTTTAGGTGAATTTACCGAAACCCTTGCTTTGTATTTTTGTCCATTTTAGTCCGAAATTGATCTAATCAATTTGAATGATTCTAAATCATTTCTAAGATGAACTTATGATGTTCAAAACATCAAAACACCAAAGCAACCAAAATCCCCAAATCTCTCACAAGGCCGAGAGCACCATAAGGGAGCACATTTGTGCACTTTGTCATTCATGTCTCAAAACACATCTAAATGTAATCCAATGAACATGAAACTTTATATACATCATATACACACAAATACACAACATATATGAAAACCCCCAAATTTGGAATTAGTTAAGAACCCTAATTTTTCAATTTCCTCAAATTGGACAAATTAGACCAAATACATTAAATCAATTACTTCAATCATCATCTTCCATCCAATCCAAGTCTCAACACAATGAAACAACTCAAGATCAAATCTAGGTCATTTAAGAGTGGGTCAATAACTCTAGATTAGCAACATGGTTTCAAAAACCTTAAAAGAATAGTTATAACTACAATAGTCACAACACTTCCTTCATTACACATGCTTCACACTTCTCCAAAACTACCATCATCAAAAACCACAAGGAATAAAGAAAGAAACATCCTAAGAATATCATATATTAAAGCCTAGAACCTAAGGAACATATTCCTTACTAATAGCAAGTTTGAAAAACTTACTAAATTTCCAAGCTTTTGAAGTTTTCTTTCTTTCTCAAGCTTTCTTTTGGTTTCTTCAATGTGGTGTCTCTCTTTTGTAAAAAGTGTATTAGGTTAACCAAATGAAAAGAAAATGAAAACAATATATACTTGGTCAATATTTTGCCTTGGCCGAAATTTGCATCAAGCATATACAAAAAATTTTCATTTCAAATTCATTTCAAAGTCATTTAATCAACTTGACAAATATCTAAAACACTTTATGGATATTTATTTAAGTCAAAAATGCAACTAACATCATTTACTTAATATATCCTAATGTAAGATATTTATATTTTAATTAATTTAATCATTTAACAATTAAATAATTAATTAATTAATCAAATACAAATATATTAAATATATGTATAATATTTACATTAAATATTAAAAACATATATTCATTTAGGATATAAGTCAAATAACTCATTTTGACTATTAATTAATGTGTATTTAAATTAATCAAGTATTAAATGTAAATACACAATAATTAGGCAAATGACTATCTAGTCCTTTTAGCACGTATCTTGCGTTTAACCTTTAAACGACTTTATAAATAATCAATATTATTTATTAATGTTGCTCTAGTGCTCTACGAGTATGTTTCATTATTGAGACTCTCTAGATTCAGGTATATCCGTCACGAAATCAAATTTCGTGTCCATAATCTATCCACCCGTAGATTATGACGATCACGGATAATCTCGCTGAACCATACAGGTCGAGGTCATGGCAAATGTATAATTCCTCCGTCACAGGTATCCGGATAAATCCCAGAGATATAGATGTAAACGTCAAATCTCTATCGGGATTATCCAGTCGACTATTCCATTAGCAATCTCAAAAAGAATGTTTAGAACTAGCTTCTAAACTTTACCACGGGCCCATGGTTTTATCTGATTGCTAATCATATGGACTACCTATGCTCTGATACACAGAACTGACGGATCCTATCTTGATACACATAGGACACCCTGAGGATCTATCTACACCCAACGAACAGGCGGAGGTCTGATCTAAATAGATCGGTGACGTGACTGCCGTCTAAGTGTAGAAGATGTCTCATGTGCCCACAATGGCATCTCAACTCTAAGAATCACAAGTGCTACTCAACCCAAGAAGATTCTTATTGACGCTGGTGTACCATCCATTAAGAATCTTCGGTGAGTCGTTCAGTGTTTATCCGCTATAAACACCTACACGTCTATACTAGTCTCCAAGACTAATGGTTCATTGAGAAACCATTGGAATCATATATTCCAGTATACGACATGTACCGGTCTCAACGGGTTTACTATACTGACCAAGTAGTGTAAACCTTGACCAGGAACTCTCTGAGAATGACAACGTCATGATACTTCTCAATGTCCGTTGCGACGCTTTTGCAACTGTATCATGACTAATCATTCTCGGGTCATTACGTCTTTACCAATAGAAAGATAGATTATATTATAGAAACTGCATATATTTTTCATAATAATAATATTTTACAGAAGTATTTAACAGAAATACAACCGGGAATTGGCGCTCTGAGCACCAACCCCAACAAAATCTCCCACTTTCTCTAGTGCCAATATCGATTGTATCTAATACCATCGACTCCACGTGTTTATCAAACAACTTCGGAGGTATGGCCTTCGTCAGCGGGTCTGCTACATTATCTTCACTCGGTACCTTGCACACGACAATATCCCCTCGCGACACGATCTCTCGAATGATGTGGTACTTGCGTTCCACATGCTTCGACTTCTGATGCGCCCGGTTCCTTTGCTTGCGCAATGGCTCTAGTATTATCACAGTATAACGGAATCACATTCTCGATACTTGGGACAACTCCCAATTCTGTGATAAAGTTCTTTATCCACCCAGCCTCTTTTGCAGCTTCAGAAGCTGCAATATATTCCGCCTCAGTGGTGGAATCAGCTGTCGATCCCTGTTTGGAACTCTTCCAACAAACTGCACCTCCGTTAAGGGTAAAGACAAATCCAGATGTAGACTTTCTATCATCGGGATCCGATTGGAAATCGGAGTCTGTATACCCATAACTCGTACCGTTTCCTCCATAAACTATTAACTTATCCTTAGTACCTTTAAGATACTTTAGGATATGTTTAATGGCCATCCAATGGTCATTACCTGGATTGGACTGATATCGACTAGTTACGCTAACAGCGAAACTGATATCAGGCCTCGTACATAACATGGCATACATTATGCTACCCAAACATGAAGCATAAGGTTGGTTAGACATTCTAACCTTCTCATCTTCTGTTTGTGGACACATCTTCTTGGAAAGATGAATCCCATGTCTGAACGGTATGTTTGCTGTCTTACAGTTACCAAAGCTATACCGTTCCAAGATCTTATCTACGTACGTTGATTGGGATAACCCAATCAGCCCTTTGTCTATCTCTATAGAGTTTTATCCCTAAAACATAGGAAGCTTCTCCCAGGTCCTTCATGGAGAAATTCTTACAGAGGTACGCTTTCACGCTTTGCAACATACCTAAATCATTCCCAATGATTAGGATGTCATCAACATATAGGACTAAAAATACGACCATGCTCCCACTGGCCTTCTGATACACACAGGATTCTTCCGAATTCTTGAGAAAACCAGACGATCTAATAATCTCATCGAATCGAAGATTCCAACTTCGTGAAGCTTGTTTAAGTCCATAAATGGACTTCTTAAGCTTACATACCATACCCGAGGTTTCGCTGGATGTGAAACCTTCCGGCTGTTCCATATAGATTTCTTCATCAAGAAATCCATTTAGAAAAGCCGTTTTGACATCCATTTGCCAAATCTCGTAGTCATGATACGCAGCTATAGAAAGCAAAATCCGGATAGACTTAAGCATTGCTACCGGCGAAAAAGTTTCATCGTAGTCGACGCCAGGTCGCTGCGTGTAACCTTTTGCTACCAGTCGGGCCTTGTAAGTTTCAACCTTACCGTCAGGCCCGCGCTTCCTCTTGTAAACCCATTTACAACGATAGGAACAAATCCTTCGGGAAGCGGAATCAAGTCCCAAACTTGATTTTCATGTAATTGAGTCTATCTCGGATTTCATGGCACTTTGCCATTTCACGGAGTCGATGTCCAACATCGATTCTCTATAGGTGAAAGGATCTGTCTCTTCAACTAAGAGAACATCCAGACTCTTTTCTTGTATCAAATACAAGCGTTCAGGAGGTCTAGATACCCTTTCGACCTACGGAGTGTGTGTGTTGAAGGTCCTTCATCTACTTGAACTTCAGGTTCCTCCGTGGGCTTTTGTTTTCAGGTTGGACTTCATCAAGCTCAACCTGTCTATGATTACCACCTTCTGACAAAAATTCTACTTCTAGAAATTTTGCTAAGCGAGCTACGAATACATTTCGATGCTCGGTATCATAGAACAGATATCCCCTCGTATTCGAAGGATATCCAACAAACCTAAACTTTACCCTCGAGGCGAAAGCTTATCTTGCTGAGTCACCCTGACATAGGCAGGACAACCCCAAACCTTAATATAATTAAGATTTGGTCTCCTACCGAACCATATCTGATACGGTGTCGTAGGAACAGCCTTTGAAGGAATCTTATTCAAAAGATGTGCGGCTGTTAAGAGAGAGTAACCCCATAAGTAATAGGGCAAATCTGTGAAACTCAACATCGATCGGACCATATCCAATAAAGTTTGATTTCTCCTTTCAGATACACCATTGTGCTGTGGTGTACCTGGAGGAGTATATTGAGCGAGAATCCCATTCTCCTTCATATAATCCATGAACTCACCACTCATATATTCACGCCTCGATCTGATCGAAGGCATTTAATATATTTACCAGTTTGTTTTTCTACTTCATTTCGGAACTCTTTGAACTTTTCAAAGGTTTCCGATTTATGTCGCATCAAATACACATAACCGTACCGTGATAAATCATCGGTAAAGGTAACGAAGTACGAATAACCACTGTGAGCAGTTTGACTTAGTGGACCACATACATCAGAATGTACGAGTTCCAGTAAGTTAGTGGCGCGGTGTCCAACACCAGAAAATGGGGCTTTGGTCATCTTACCCTGAATACAGGATTCACAAGTTGGATAGGATTCAATGGTAAGATCTGATATCAAACCATTCCTAACCAATGGGTAAGGCGTTTAACGCCAATGTGACCAAGTCTCATATGCCAAAGTTCAGTATTATTAATTACAGGTAAACTACGTTTATTAACTCCAGTATTTAATATATCTTTTGAAGTTTGCAATGTATAATGACCATGCTGGTTTGGACAACAAAGGATCTGAATATTATTTTATCATATAAATACAAAGAACTATTCTTAATATTAATACAAAAGCCTTCTGTATCTAATACAAAAAGTGATATAATATTAGCGACACATCCCGGTACAAAATGACAGTCATATAACAAAAGTGTCCCATTCGGCAATGAGATCTCGCATACTCCCACTGCAACTGCATCCAAAGAGTCTCCACTCCCGAACCGCAACTGCATCTCTCCAGGCTTCAGTTTCTACTTTCCTTCAGCACCTGCAACGAATTGCAAATGTGAATGGGACAAGCAGAATCTAAAATCCAGCTGGATGTAACGGCTTCACAAGCCAAAGATAAATCAATAACTGGAAAAATAAAAGTACCTGATGTAGAAGCTCTGTCTCTCCTCACTTGGGCAATGTAATCAGGACAGTTCTTTTCCAGTGCCCTTCTTTGCCGCAATGGTGGCATTTGTCTTCAGAAGCCCTTTTGGGCTTTCAATATTCGCCTGTTGTTGAGGACCAAAAGCCTTCTTCTTCTTCTTGCCTTTCTTTTCCCTTGGACCATCCTTGGGAGAAGCCGAAAGAGAAGTAGTTCTAGGAGGGCGAGTCGGTACTCCCTTCTTAAGGTCCTCTTCTGCCGTGAGCAACATCCTATGTAGCTCCTGGTAGGTACAGACAGTCCCGTGCATGTTGAAGTACATCACGAATTGGCGAAATGAAGCTGGTAGTGAACCAAGAATGACACTCCTACCGAGAATGTCATTCAAGATGAGATTATGTTGCCTCATTGATCGATCAAATCGATCATCTGAAGAACATGTGGGCTAACACTCTGCCCCTCATCCATACGCGCATGGAACAGTTCCATGGCGACTTTGTGAACAATCACTTGTTCCTGGTTCTCAACGATTGTCTCAATCGCGTCATCATACTATAGGAATCTAACATACCATAGTACTGTTGCTTGAGTTTCGGAGACAGTGAACTAAGGATGTATGATTTAACCCTTAAATCATCATCCTTCCAAGTTTCAAAAACTTGGCGTTCCTCCTCCGAAGCATCCGCACCCACTGCAAGGGGCAACAGACCCTCAAGAACATAACCCAGCTTTTCGGAATCGAGGACAATCCTCAAATCCAATTCCCAGTCTGCAAAGTTCTCAGCGCCTTTCAGTTTGTTTGCATCAAGGATTCGCGCAAACAGATTTGTGGATTGTCCCGCCATCGCCAATCTATCATATAGATCACGAAAAACGGTTAGCAGAAATAAAGCAGTTTCATATAATATCAAAAGCATAAACTAGATCATGGATTTTTAATCTAATATGCCCCTCCCACTAAATCATGCAATACTGTAATCCCAAAACAGAATACAAATATTTAATAATAAATTAAATACTAATAGTGAAAAGTGGATCCCGTGAATATATTTCGGCTCACAGCAGAGACACGGTCTCGCCTACGTATATTCATCAGGTAGACAACTCATTTGTCAATCATTCACTAATGACTCCTAAGTATCCGGTCCTGGCCGTTTCTCGTTGTCGCTGCGAAGGCAGGCCCACAAGGAGACGTACCAAGGTTAAACTCGTCAATGATAAACTCAAGTTACTTACGTAATCCTGACAGCTAGGGCACGTTCAGAATTCCGCTTTTACTTGAATTTACCTAGTATCTGATATACATCCGGTATAAATAAATCTTTATCGGCTACATCCTCACAGCAGAGGCACGGTCTCGGATGTAGTCACAAAGAAGTATTCATAAACCGTATTGACAACGACCATTATAACAGCATCAAATACATACATAATTACATTCAAACCTTATTAATTAGGGATTTTCCGCTAAGTGTCATACACCCTAAATCTAACCAATTTAGATCCTAATAAGCATGCATAAAGTCAAGAAACATGATTAAACATTGATTCAATGAAGGCTAATCATATTAAGTGGCCTAGAATCAGACTCGCTCTGATACCATTTTGTAGGGGTTTTTAGGGGGTGAGTCCGGTAACGGGTACGCAGCGGAAGCGGTGAAAATCCGATTTTCAGATTTCAAAACTTTTTCTCGGATTAATTAAATAAACATATTTATTTAACATTCCAATAATCAAATTAGGAAAATAAATTCAAAAAAAACATTTTTAGGTGAATTTACCGAAATACTCTTGCTTTGTATTTTTGTCATTTTAGTCCGAAATTGATCTAATCAATTTTGAATGATTCTAAATCATTTCTAAGATGAACTTATGATGTTCAAAACATCAAAACACCAAAGACCAAAATCCCCAAATTCTCTCACAAGGCCGAGAGCACCATAAGGAGCCATTTGTGCACTTTGTCATTTCATGTCTCAAAACACATCTAAATGTAATCCAATGAACATGAAACTTTATATGCATCATATACACCACAAATACACAACATATAAGAAAACCGCCAAATTTGGAATTAGTTAAGAACCCTAATTTTTCAATTCCTCAAATTGGACAAATTAGACCAAATACATTAAATCAATTACTTCATCATCATTCTTCCATCCAATCCAAGTCTCAACACAATGAAACAACTCAAGATCAAATATAGGTTATTTAAGAGTGGTTCAATAACTCTAGATTAGCAACATGGTTTCAAAAAACCTTAAAAGAATAGTTATAACTACAATAGTCACAACACTCCTTCATTACACATGCTTCACACTTCCAAAACTACCATCATCAAAAACCACAAGGAATAAAGAAAGAAACATCCTAAGAATATCATATATTAAAGCCTAGAACCTAAGGAACATATTCCTTACTAATAGCAAGTTTGAAAAACTTACTAAATTTCCAAGCTTTTGAAGTTTTCTTTCTTCTCAAGCTTTCTTTTGGTTTCTTCAATGTGTCTCTCTTTTGTAAAAAGTGTATTAGGTTAACCAAATGAAAAGAAAATGAAAACAATATATACTTGGTCAATATTTTGCCTTGGCCGAAATTTGCATCAAGCATATACCAAAAATTTTCATTTCAAATTCATTTCAAAGTCATTTAATCAACTTGACAAATATCTAAAACACTTTATCGATATTTATTTAAGTCAAAAATTGCAACTAACATCATTTACTTAATATATCCTAATGTAAGATATTTATATTTTAATTAATTTAATCATTTAACAATTAAATAATTAATTAATTAATCAAATACAAATATATTAAATATATGTATAATATTTAAATTAAATATTAAAAACATATATTCATTTAGGATATAAGTCAAATAACTCATTTTGACTATTAATTAATGTGTATTTAAATTAATCAAGTATTAAATGTATATACACAATAATTAGGCAAATGACTATCTAGTCCTTTTAGCACGTATCTTGCGTTTAACCTTTAAATGACTTTATAAATAATCAATATTATTTATTAATGTTGCTCTAGTGCTCTAAGAGTATGTTTCATTATTGAGACTCTCTAGATTCAGGTATATCCGTCACGAAATCAAATTTCGTGTCCATAATCTATCCACCCATAGATTATGACGATCACAGATAATCTTGCTGAACCATACAGGTCGAGGTCATGGCAAATGTATAATTCCTCCGTCACAGGTATCCGGATAAATCCCAGAGATATAGATGTAAACGTAAAATCTCTATCGGGATTATCCAGTCGACTATTCCATTAGCAATCTCAAAAAGAATGTTTAGAACTAGCTTCTAAACTTTACCACGGGCCCATGATTTTATCTGATTACTAATCATATGGACTACCTATGCTCTGATACACAGAACTGACGGATCCTATCTTGATACACATAGGACACCCTGAGGATCTATCTACACCCAACGAACATGCGGAGGTCTGATCTAAATAGATCGGTGACGTGACTGCCGTCTAAGTGTAGAAGATGTCTCATGTGCCCACAATGGCATCTCAAGTCTAAGAATCACAAGTGCTACTCAACCCAAGAAGATTCTTATTGACGCTGGTGTACCATCCATTAAGAATCTTCGGTGAGTCGTTCAGTGTTTATCTGCTATAAACACCTACACGTCTATACTAGTCTCCAAGACTAATGGTTCATTGAGAAACCATTGGAATCATATATTCCAGTATACGACATGTACCGGTCTCAACGGGTTTACTATACTGACCAAGTAGTGTAAACCTTGACCAGGAACTCTCTGAGAATGACAACATCATGATACTTCTCAATGTCCGTTGCGACGCTTTTGCAACTGTATCATGACTAATCATTCTCGGGTCATTACGTCTTTACCAAATAGAAAGATAGATTATATTATAGAAACTGCATATATTATTCATAATAATAATGTTTTACAGAAGTATTTAACAGAAATACAACCGGGAATTGGCGCTCTGAGCACCAACCCCAACAGCAACCAGAAACCGCAGCGAAACGGAGTAAAAACAGCGGCCCAAATAGCGAAATAGCGAAGGAAAATGTTGAATCAGTAAAGCGGAGGAGTTGCGGAGCATCAACCCTTCCGAAAATCGAATACCGCACTTTCGAGAGACGATAAAAGAGGTTAGACCCGAGGGCACCCCTTTTGTTTATTATCCTTTATTTTTAGTTATTTTATTACTTTATTTCTCATGAGTATTGTGGATTGGTGTATGATGTGATTCCGGGTGAACACCTTACGGTATATCGGATGGAAACCCGGACATAAATTCTGTAGCCGAATCCGAATGGACGGTATTACGGTTTGCACTCGGGATATAATGCCACGTACCACTTGAGAGACACACATGTTTCGTTTCATCCAACCTTGTATTCAAGCATGATTTAGCCATTAGTACGATGTTTCTTTATGCATGTTATAGTTATTTTCTTTCGCAATAGGAATTTAATTTACGTTTATGTTTAGGATGTTATTTATTCTTTGTATTTGATAATTCAACATGCTCATTGTGTGATATCGTATGTTTACCGTTATGATAACCTACTTTTAAAACATGCAAGCTTAGATTTAAGTCGTATACGAATTTAGGTGTATGTTACCTTTTTTGCAAATGTATGTTGAGTAGACTTGGTTAAAATTGCACAAATCCGTTCATTATAAGTGACATAAGTAAGGGACCATTCCGAACCCAACGGTTTGAGGTATTCCCTTGCGAGGGGTGAGTGCGGCATTAAATCATTTTCCCGGTTCACACCGGGTGGCGACTCCATATTATTCTCCGATTTAGTCCCCCGCGGGCTACTCCGTACTCCAAACCAGGCCGCGAGCCTGGAACAGCGTCGCCGATTTCTATGTTCTACAGTCTGGCGACTCCACTGGGTATAGAGAATCGGCCCCGAAATAATGTCTTGTAATGTTCTTGATTTGTGCTTTAAATTAACCATGTATATTGTAGGTTTAGAGAGTTTAATCAAATACATTGTTAAGGCTAGGTGATGGTTTGATGTCTTCCTTCACTCACTACCTTTCTATAAGGAAAAGCTATGAAGGCACCTAGATAATCATTATCCGTTGACAGACTAATTTGGAGGACTTGTTGTTTATTCATGTCACCAAGGCGATAAGAGCCTAAGAGGCTTGGGTATTTAAGAGAGTTTGCTCCACCCTCCCTCTGTGGAATCTACAGTAAGAAACCCATTTGACAGTTAGTCACACACCGGAACCCGTTGGCACGTACCTTAAGGTATAAAAAAGGTGCGCTCACTTGGTCACTCGAACCCTTGAGTGGGGAGTCCTAGTTGTGGGCAATCCTTCATCAGCGAGAGCCTTTGTTTACACTCATGTAAACCTACATGTGAACCATAGTTGTATAACCAATAAAAATTATTTCTTTATGTTTGTGTTTGGGATCATTGTCATTTGGATTCAGTCGGACCTCTTGTCAAGAGATATGAACTTGTTGGGCCATTTAAACTAGGATGAGTTCGTGTCCTTTGACAATTGGACCAAAAGCTTCTAAAATGCCGATGGGCCATTTTGTGTTTAGGCCTTTTATTATTTGAAGTTGTTTAGCCATGTTATCACAAAAGTGTAAACCTGTTGGGCCTTTTTAACTGGGATAAGTTTGCACCGCGCAATAGTATGATTGAATGCTTTAAAATGATAATGGGCCGACTTATATATTCTATACATCGCGTGAATCTCATGCATCTCATGCATACACGCATCATGTTAACCCCCTGTGTCTTAAGAGCCATCATAGATACCCGTTGGGTTGGGGGAGAAAGAAGACTTGTCAAAAGACCATCAGCCAACATGAGCTAGTCAGTCAACGAGGGATCCGTCTAGATCAATTGGAGACCAAAGTAACCGAAATTACTGAGCAGTTGCAAGTTCTGACCAATGTTGTGGCCAGCTTGACCGCACCCCGTATAGCCAATAACAGGAAGTTGTGCAACCAGAATGGAAAGACCATTGAGGAACCTTCAAGGATGAAGCCCACTCCCTCTGAGGTTGCCCATATCAGAAACAGACGATTCTCCAATCTTGATAGACATTTGTCGGAGGTATTTGAAGAGCTGAAAAGGCAAGGACTCCTAAATCTCTTAGAGCCTAAACCATTTCCAAACCCTGTGCCACGCTACCTTGACCTAAACCTATACTGTTACCTCCACCAGCAAAGAGGCCATGAAACTAACAACTGCACCCGCCTTAGGCATGAAATCCAAGACCTCATTGATGCTCATAAAATACCCTACTCGGAAAAAGAACAACCCAACACAAACAGAAAACCTCCACCCACCCACACGATCAACTCCGACCTACCCGACAGCCTTGTCCTCCAAACCCACAACCACCAAACTTCTCGCACGGGGATACGGGACAACAGTGGTAAAGGTGAAATGGAGCCAATGAGGGATTTTTTGGAAAAACTTCTCAGACAATGACGAGGCGGAGGTCGCAAAAAGGGGAAGTGAATGGGAAGAAGAACTACTGCAGTTGGAGAAGCTGATGGACAAAGGAAGCAAGAAAACGGGGGAAGAGGAAGTTGCAAATTATGGAGATGTTTGTTTCCCCGATCTTATTCAATTATGATCCAGCATTTATTAATAATAAGGACATTGACTTTGTCTACTTGTTCGAATCTTTTTCTTAATGATAATAAAGATGTTCATTTCGCTTACTTACTTGAGTCTCTACGTTTCAAGAAGAACAAGATAATCATTCAGGAGTTAGCTTCTCAATATATGAGTTTGAAGGTAGAACTATACAAAAGACAAGCGAATGGCAATCAGATAAAGTGTTTAAGAAAAGAAGAAGCTCGAAAAGCAATGGAAACAGTACCGACGGTGGAAGTTGAGATACAGTCCATGCGGGTATTAGCAGAAGCAGAGTCACCTGAACAAGAATGGGCCTCGCAGAGATTTGAACAGTTGGTATTGCTCGATAAGAAAAGAATGAAGTCCTTACATCATATGCAGTTATAGCATAAGAGATTGGCCCGTGCATTCAATAAAAGGTGCGTCCTACTAAGATCAGAGAGGGGAATCTGGTATTTAAGCAGTCAAAGCCGTTAACGATGGACCCGAAAGGAAAGTTCAGACCTAACTGGGAAGGGTCATACGTAGTCAAGAAAGTAATGGGAAATGGGGCAGTGAGACTGTCAGATTTGGAAGGGAATGAGTTCACCGAGCCGATCAACGTGGACAGATTGAAGCAGTACTTTGCCTGAGGAAGAGAAGACCGAGTAGTCACTGGCAGAAGACCTGACCCAACGGGATAGGAAACTCATTCATGCATGCATGCATACACGTAATGTATTTTGCATTCTTTTTTTGGTGTTTGTTTTGTTTTGTATTCACAGGTTTCGAAGACGAAAAAAGAGAAAGCGGCAAAGACAAGCCAATCAGAAGCACCAACAGTACAGTCAGTTTCAAAAATGAATCAGTATTAGTTTTTGGGATGAGTCCCAGGGTTAAGGCCCATATCAGTCAGTTTCGGGCCTGAGTCCTAGGGTTGAGTCCCACGCCAGTATCAGTTTCATGAAGGAATCTCAGGGGGCGCAGCCCACATTATCAGCAGTCGAAAGGAAGAATTCCATGAAATGAATGAGTGAAAAAAAAAAGAGAAATCTTTGATGGTTAACCATATGTCCGGTGATGACATTGTTTGCTGTAGGGAGAAACCTTAGAAACGATAAGTGCGAGATGTGCTCTCATCCGGTATTCTGAGTAGTTGATCTCGGCTAGACTCACGAGCACTTGATTACGAGATCTCAGCAGTAGAAGCTTGAGTAGTGGGCGAGATGACTAGTTGAAGAGATGGTGGATCAGTGAATGACCGTTTGTCTGGATGTCCATCCTGGTTTACTTATGCTACGATATATGATATGGTTGGAAAAAAATAAAAAGTTTCTGCAATGAAAGGAAAAGAAAAAAATAGACCACCTATAACCGATAAGCGTGAAGCTACCCATGGGCGAGTATTAGGACCACCATGAGGAGAAATGCTACCATAAAGGGTAGGTGTGTCAAAAAAAAAAGAAAACAAAAATTTCAAAAAAGAAGAAAGAAAAGAAATAGACGAAAGAAAAGAAAAGGAAAACCATATCATGTTGAGTACGAGAAAGTAATCACAGAGTATGATCAAGACATCTCGGTTGGTTAGACCCACCGATCTAATTCTCCGGGACAAAATCATCGAGTTGGCTTACTTAAGGATTAAGCGGTGAAAGAGCCTCGGCACACACACACACTAGGAGTCTAGTTCAGATCACGCACTCAAACGGTCGGATTTGAGTATATTAAGTACTTTGAAGGTTCTTTGGTTTCGACGCGAAGCATCCGTTGAGGACGAAAATATGTTTAGCTATCAGGACTATCTCGTGAGAGGCAATACATCATGTTGATATACGACATCACATCAGAATCAATCTTGAAAAATGGAGCATGGGGCAAGGCCCACATCAATATCAATCTTGGGCGAGGCCCACATCAGTATCAGTCTGGGGCGAGGCCCACATCAGTATCAGTGTGGGGGCGAGGAACACATCAGTATCAGTCTAGGGCGAGGCCCACAGTAGTATCAGTCTGGGGCGAGGTCCACATCAGTATCGGTTTGGGGGCGAAGCCCGCATCAGTATCAATCTGAGGGCGAGGCCCACATCAGTATCAGTGTGGGGGTGAGGCCCACATCAGTATCACTCTGGGGGCGAGGCCCACATCAGTATCAGTCTGGGGCGAGGCCCACATCAATATCGATTTGGGGGCAAGGCCCGCATCAGTATCAATCTGAGGGCGAGGCCCACATCAGTATCAGTCTGGGGGTGAGGCCCACATCAGTATCAGTCTGGGGCGAGGCCCACATCAGTATCAGTTTGAGGGTGAGGCCCGCATCAATATCAGTCTGGGGCGAGGCCCACATTAGTATCAGTTTTGGGATGAGTCTCAGGGTTGAGGCCCACATCAGCATCGGTATCAGGTTGGGGATGAGTCTCAGGGTCGAGGCCCAGATCATCAGCAGTTTTGGAACGTCACATCACATGATCTACTTTAGCCAAGTGCAAACAACGCATAACAAAAATCTAAATAGAGTCTGGGGTGACTAGTCAACCACCCCGCAAATAAGTGATTTATCGAGAACTTGAGCAATGAGACTAAAGGAAACTGAGCAATCACCAAGAGAGAATCGACATAAAGGAACTATGAGCATGCCAAGGGGGCGACCAAAGACTTTTGCAGGCAAATGGCACCAAAGAGCACAAGGAAAGCCTAACCCATCGGAACAGGAAACATATCCATGCATACATGCATACATATCACATACTTGCAATTTTTGTTTTGTATTCGCAGGTTTGTAGCGGCAAAGACCATCTCATCAAGTAACGGTTCAAAAATGAGCCACATTCTCACACAGCACAGTTCGAAAATGGATCACTACCAAATCAGACGCCGAAAATGGCGCTCCAAAATGGAGCACAGTTCCAAATTGGAGCACACACAGTAGATGCCGAAAATAGCGCTCCAAAATGAAGCACACACAGCAAATGCCAAAAATGGCGCTCCAAAATCGAGCATAGTTCCAAAATGGAGCACCACACAACAGATGCCGAAAATGGCGCTCCATAATGGAGCACACAGAGCAGATGCTGAAAATGGCACTCCAAAATGGAGTACACACATCAGACGTCGAAAATGGCGCTCCAAAATGGAGCACAGTTCCAAAATGGAGCACACACAACATATACCGAAAATGGCGCTCCAAAATGGGGCACACACAGCAGATGCCGAAAATGGCGCTCCAAAATGGAGCACACACAGCAGATGCCGACAATGGCGCTCCAAAATGGAGCACACACAACAGATGCCGAAAATGGCGCTCCAAAATGGAGCACACACATCAGACGCTGAAAATGGTGCTCCGAAAATGGAGCAAAGTTCGAGAATGGACAACCACCAGTGACGCCTCAAAATGAGGTTTAGCGTGCCAGAAATGGCGCTCCAAAAATGGAGCACAGTTCAAAAATCTCAACCCAGTAACAGTTCGGAAATGGACCAACTCTCATCAATTCAGTCGGTAGTGATTCCTAGAGATCGCAGCATCTTGCAGGGATGAACCTTGGGGGCGAAACACCTCACCACCATGTCAACTCAGTTCGAAGCCACATGCAAGTCAAGTGGGAGCTGGCGAGCCAGGTAAGTAAAAATGCATTGCATAACTTTGATAGGATTGTCATAGTCCCACACTGCACAAGTCCCATCAAAGTGGGGCGACTGTAGGCACTGCATATTTACATATAAGTCCCGATGATGAGCCTCATGCGGAGGCACTACCTTTTAAGTCGCGGAAGTCGCGGGAAACGGACGTCGGAATGGAAGAGTCAAGAATTGACATCTTGTTGGATTTAATTCACTTGTTTAGCTTCGGGTTTGCTCGTTGGACCTCTGTTTCAAAATTATCCTCGGCCCAAAACCCCCGCAACCCACACTAAGCCAACCTAAAACACAACAAACTAAAACCCTATCCTCGCTCTCTCTCACGCCCCAAAACTGTACTAGAAACAGCCCCGCATTACCGCAAAACAGTAAGCCAATACCGCAACCAGAAACCGCAGCGAAATGGAGTAAAAACAGCGGCCCAAACAGCGAAACAGCGAAGGAAAATGTTGAATCAGTAAACCGGAGGAGTTGCGGAGCATCAACCCTTTCGACAACCGAATACCGCACTTTCGAGAGACGAAAAAAGAGGTTAGACCTGAGGGCACCCCTTTTATTTATTATCCTTTATTTTTAGTTATTTTATTACTTTATTTCGCATAAGTATTGTGGATTGGTGTATGATGTGATTCCGGGTGAACGGAATATGTGTTCTCTCTTGCGGTATATCGGATGGAAACCCAGACATAAATTCCGTAGCCGAATCTGAATGGACGGTATTGCGGTTTACACTCGGGATACAATGCCACATACCACTTGAGAGACACACATGTTTCGTTTCATCCAACCTTGTATTCAAGCATGATTTAGCCATTAGTACGTTGTTTCTTTATGCATGTTATAGTTATTTTCTTTCGCAATAGGAATTTAATTTACGTTTATGTTTAGGATGTTATTTATTCTTTGTATTTGATAATTCAACATGCTCATTGTGTGATATCATATGTTTGCCGTTATGATAACCTACTTTTAAAGCATGCAAGCTTAGATTTAAGCCGTATGCGAATTTAGGTGTAGGTTACCTTTTTTGCAAATGTATGTTGAGTAGACTTGGTTAAAATTGCACAAATCCGTTCATTACAAGTGACATAAGTAAGGGACCATTCCGAACCCAACGGTTTGAGGTCTTTCTTTGCGAGGGTTGAGTGCTGCCTTAAATCATTTTCCCGGTTCACACCGGGTGGCGACTCCATATTATTCTCTGGTTTAGTCCCTCGCGGGCTACTCCGTACTCCCAACCGGGCCTCGAGCCTGGAACATCGTCTCCGATTTCTGTGTTCTACACTTGTGTAGTCGCGTCTGAACGCGAGGATTATTTTATGAAGTAATGGGAATTATTATAAGAGAAAAGATGTAGAATAATTTAGAATTAACTAGAAGGGTTGATTTGGAATTTAACAAATTAGTGTATATATATATATATAAACCTAGATTTTTTTTTTAAAGTACACATGTCTTACTTACACACACGTGTATTCTATTATTACACACAAACACAGCCAATATACACGCACGCAGAACAGAGGAGAAAGGGAGGGAAAAATCGAGAGACAGAAAAGTCCAGAGAGGAAGAGAGAGGGAAACGAGAGACCGAGAAAGTGAGAAAAAATATAAAATAGAGGGCAGAGAGGGAGCAGTAGACCGAAAAGAAGAAGAAAATGGAAAAAGACCAAGACAGAGAGAAGCTGGAAGAAAAAGAAGAAGGATTAAGGAAAATAATGAATTTGGTAAGTAATTATGCAATGAATTCTTTGGTTTATTCACATTTGAATCTTTTAGGGTTTTGTTTTGAATTTGAAATTGGCTTTAATACTTAGTTGCGGGAATGTCAAAATGATTTAGGGATTTATAGAGTTAGAAAATTGGAAGAAATTTTGAAGGGTAATGGCCAAAGGGATCGGCCAAGATAAACTAGGTTTGGGGTTGCTTTTCTTTTCTGGATTGGGTGACAGTAGCGTTAAGGTGGGTAAACTTTTGTAGTGAATAGGTTAGTAATTTGGGTAATGGTGGAGTTGTTAATGGTTAACTCAGAGTGTTGAAAGGTTGTGGTGAGTTGAGTTCTAATAGCGAAAAATGAGGGCAGTACCGTGAGCAGCAGGGGTGAAGAATTGCCACCCGAACCGTGACTTAAGGAGGACAAAATGTGTCCTGTAGTGTCGTGAGCAAGGGCTGTTTTGATTTAAAAGAAAGAATTGGTTTTTGGGTTTGTCATTTTAGGCATAATCGTTGGGTTAATAAGGTATGTAATAGAGTAATCAAAACAAATTTTAGACTTTTGAGAATTGAAACATGCAAAACCAGAAACACCGACGCCGTTCGAACGCCAATTCGAACGCTACACGAACGTCCGCAATCTGCCCGACGTTCGAACGAAGTAACGAACGCAGCACTAACGAAGACAGTGAGCTTGTGAAATGAACTTGATGACGTACTTATTTCGAATTTCCCCTTCCGACCTCCGTTTCCCGCAATATCCTTAGCTAAAAAGGTAGTGCCTCCAACTGAGACTCATCATCGGGTTTCACATGCAAAAATGCAATGCCTACACTCGCCCCCACTTTGATGGGACTTGTGCAGTGTGTGACAGTGACAATCCTATCAAAGTACATGCAATGCATTTTCACTTACCTGGCTCGCCAGCTGTCTGCTGGTTTGCCTGCTGTGTTGAGTTGAGTTGATCTGGTTGTACCATTTTCGGTATGCTAAACCCCATTTCCGAGGCGTTGCTGAAGTGATGTCTATCCATTTTCGAACTGTGCTCCATTTTTGGAGTGCCATTTTCGGTGACTGATGAGATAATGGTCTATTTTCGAACCGTGCTCCATTTTCGGAGTGCCATTTTCGGCGAGATGAGATGATGGTCCATTTCGAACCGTGCTCCATTTTCGGAGTGCCATTTTCGGCGAGTGATGAGATGATGGTCCATTTCGAACCGTGCTCCATTTTCGGAGTGCCATTTTCGGCGAGTGATAGTAGTCCATTTTCGAACCGATACTGATATGAGAGTGGTCCATTTTTGAACCGCCGCTGATGAGAGATAGTCCATTTCCGAACCAATACTGATATGAGAATGGTCCATTTCCGAACCGTTACTGATATGAGAGTGGTCCATTTTCGAACCGTTGCTGATGAGAGATAGTCCATTTCCAAACCAATACTGATATGAGAGTGGTCCATTTCTGAACTGTTACTGATATGAGAATGGTCCATTTTCGAACCGTTGCTGATGAGAGATAGTCCATTTCTGAACCGATACTGATATGAGAATAGTCAATTTCCGAACTGTTACTGATATGAGAGTGGTCCATTTTCGAACCGTTTCTGATGAGAGTGGTCCATTTTTGAACCGTTGCTGATGAGAGATAGTCCATTTCCGAACCGTTGCTGATGAGAGTGGTCCATTTTCGAACCGTTGCTGATGAGAGATAGTCTATTTCCGAACCATTACTGATATGAGAGTGGTCAATTTCCGAACCGTGCTCCATTCTTGGAGTGCCATTCCCGGCTTGTTCATTCTCGAACTGTATTTCCATTCTTGGAGTGTCATTCCCGGCTTGTTCATTCTCGAACTGTGTTTCCATTCTTTGAGTGCCATTCCCGGCTAAACTGATACTGATGCTGATGTGGGCCTCGTTCCCAGAGTGATGCTGATGTGGGTCTCGCCCCCAGAATGATGTGGGCCTCGCCTCAAACTGATACTGATATGGGCCTCGCCCCTGGGACTCATCCCCAAGACTGAAACTGATATGGGCCTCGCCCCCAACTAATACTGATATGGGCCTCGCCCCTAGACTGATACTGCTGATATGGGCCTCGCCCCCAGACTGATACTGATATGGGCCTCGCCCCCAGACTGATACAGTACTGTCGCTGTTCCTGATTGGTTTGTCTTTGCCGCTTTCTCTCTTTCTGCTTCAAACCTGTGAATACAAAGCAAAACAAACACAAAAGAATGCAAAGTATGTTACGTGTATGCATGCATGCATGAATGAGTTTCCTGTCCCGTTGGGTTAGGTCTTCCGCCAATTCTTCCTCAGGCAAAGTACTGTTTCAACCTTTCCACTTTAATCGGCTCGGTGAACTCATTCCCTTCCAAGTCTGATAGTCTCACTGCCCCATTTCTCAATTTCTGAATGACCACCATATCTTTTCTGCTTGCTGCTTTCGGGATTCCCCGTGTTCTAAACATCACTGAATTTCATAGTACCAATGTTGAACGCTTTTCTCAAATATTCATGTTGCCGGTTGAAAGGAAGAGATTCAGGCAAGTAAGCAAAACGAACGTCTTTATTATCATTAAGAAAAGGTTCGAACGAAGAGACAAAATCAATGTCTTTATTAAAAATGCAGGATCAAATAAACTAGGAGGAATAACTTCATCATTCGCAGCATTGCCTTCTTCATTGGCCTATGGTTCTCCACCGTTGTCATCCCCTATTCCTATGAATGAAGCTGAGTGGTTGAGAGTTTGAAGGACAAGGGTTTCGGGTAGGCCAGAGTTGATCATGTAGTTGGGTAGGGGATTTTTGAGTGCCTTGGGTTGTTCTCTTTCTGGGTCAGGTATTTTGTGTGAGTCAATGAGGTTTTGGATCTCATGCCTAAGGCGGGTGCAGCTATCAGTTTCGTGACCCCTTCTCCGATGGAAGTGACAATACAGGCTTAGGTCAAGGTTGGGTGGTACAGGGTTTGGAATTGGTTTAGCCTCTAAGGGTTCAAGAAGTCCTTGCGCCTTCAGCTTTTCGAACACCCTTGAAAGAGGCTTACCAAGGGTGGAAAATCGCCTGCTTTTGATGGCAGTGACCTCAGCGGTAGCGGGCTTGGTCCCTGAAGGTCCCTCAATATTCCTTCTATTCTGGCCATAGAACTTTCTGTTTTCAGCCTCTTCTTCTTCAATATACATAACCGTCTCCCTCAATTGTCGGAAATCCGTAATCATCGAAGTCATCCTCCGCAGCTTACCATAAATGGAGGGCTTAGTACCCTTGATGATCATTTTGATCTGGTCTTTCTCAGAGGGTCGAGTCTGCATCTTCAGAAGCTGGCTTCTCCATCGGTCTACATACTCCTTGAAGCTTTCTTCCGGCTTCTGCTTAGTGTTCTCCAAATCACGGAGTGACAAGTCAATCTCTAAGTCTGTAACATATTGCTTCAGAAAAGCATCAGCTAGTTCCCTCCAATCTTCCTTAACCTTATTCTCAAGGCTATGATACCAAACCACAGGTGCCCCCTCAAGTGACATCCCAAACATCTTTTGGACCTGGCACTGTGATAGGCCCACTGAACTCATGACTGAGACATATTGCTGCAGATGGACTCTCGGGTCTCCATTCCCATTAAACTTGGCTATGTCGGGCATTTTAAACTGAGCTGGCAGCTCTCTCTCGAAGGTCATTGCCTCATAATCTAACAACTCTTCATGTTTACCCCTCATTTTGCGGGTAACTGTTTCAACCTGATCCCGAAGCTTCTGAAATTCTGCCTGAGACCCAATCACTTTGCCTGTTGCATACTCTGCCATGTCATCATCAAAAGTGGGGATATCATCCCCCAACCCATTCGGAGGCTCCTCACATCTTACATTCTCAGAGTTTCCCCCAGCGCGGGGCACAGCCATATCTGTCATGGCAGTAGTCAAGGCTTGCAATTGTTCAGTAATCTTGGCGAAACCATTTTCCAACTGATCTATTCGGGATACTTCATTATCGGATGTACTCATATTTTTAACCGGTCTTTAGTGAGTCTTCTCTTTCCCTAACCCAACGGGAATCTATGATGGCTTTTTGAACACAAGGGTTAGCATGATGTATATATGCATGGGGGTGCATGAGATGCATGTAACATATATAACATATTGAATCAACTAAAATCTTCAAACAAATCAGCTCATTATCATTTTAGAAGTTTATGGGCTAACTGTCATATGAGTGAACCCGTCCCAGTTTAAATGGCCCAACGAGTTCACATCTCATGGCAAGGAGCCCAACTAAATCCTAATGGTAATGTTCTGAACACAAGCACAAAGTGGCCCATCAACACTTAGAAGCATTTGGCCCAATTGTCATAAAATACGTTCTTGTCCCAGTTTAAATGGCCCAACAAGCCCATATCTCATGACAAATGGTCCAAATGGATCCAAACGATGATGTTCCCAAACACAAGCATAAAAGAAAGATAATGTAAACATAGAGTAATAATTTCTACAGAATGGCCCATCAACATTTCAGAGGCTTTGGGCCCAATGGTCATAAGGTACGAACTCGCCCAGTTTAAATGGCCCAGCAAGTTCGCATTTCTGACAATAGTCCAACTGCATCCAAATGAGGATGGTCCACAAGCACATACTCAAGGAATAATTGTTACTTTAACCATACAACCCCGGTCTTTGGGTGGGTTCGCAGGAGTGTAGACAAAGGCTCTCATCGGCGAAGGATGGCCCACAACTAGGTCTCCCCAATCAAAGGTTCGAGCAACATTGAGCGCACCCTTTTTTATACACTAAGGTACGTGCCAATGAGCTATGGTGTGTGACTGACTGTCAAATGGATTTCCCGTTGTAGATTCCCCAGAGGGAAGGTGGAGCGAGGCTCACTTAAATACCCAAGCCTCTTAGGCTCTTATCGCTTGGTGTCAGGAATAAACAACGAGTCCTCCAAATTAGTCCATCACAATAGGCTACGAGTAGATGGCTATCTAGGTGCCTTCACAGCTTTTCCTTCTAGAAAGGTAGTGATGAAGGAAGACACCAAACCATTACCTAGCCTCAAAATGCCTTTGATTAAACCCTTACTTTATCCACTATAGACACGGTCAATTAAAACATAAATCCAAACATCACAAGACAATATTTCGGGGCCGATTCTCTATCCCCAGTGGAGTCGCCAGACTGTGGGAACACAGGAACTGGACGACGCATGTTGTCCCGGGCTCGCGGCCCGGTCGGGAGTACGGAGTAGCCACGGGGGACTAAACCGGAGAATAATGGAGTCGCCACCCGGTGTGAACCGGAAAATGGATTTAAGGCCGCACTCCACCCCTCGCAAGGGAAGACCTTAAACCGTTGGGTTCGGAATGGTCCCTTACTTATGCACTTGTAATGAAAGGATTAATATGATAATTTAATCTCAGGCTTAAGTAACACTTATTTCTAAGAATATCATGCTTCTAAATCTACATACATACATCAACAAGTTCATCTAAATTTATCTGTAACACATATTCGAATTTGCATACAGCCTATTTGCATGTAATCTATGTCTCAATTTGCATACATAAGGTTTCATACGGCAAGCATACAAGTTAATGAACGCATTGGTGGACACAGAAGCGCAAACAAATAGCATTCTTACTAGCATGCATATTAAGAAAAGATATTTAAGCGCATAACAGAAATATACAACTAGAGAGGTAATACAATGCATACGTAAAAAAGGGGAACTATGTGCTAAGATGGACATGTCGTAATGTGATGCAAGAGGATCTGTTTACCGTGGGCGTTCGTGCAGCGTTCGTAGACGCGTTCGAACGGTAAACAGAAGTTTCTCGTTCGAGTAGCGTTCGTAAACGCGTTCGAACGGAAATGAAACAGAATGCTCACGTTCGTATGGCGTTTGTGAACGCGTTCGAACGGAAATGAAACAGAATGCTCACGTTCGTATGGCGTTTGTGAACGCGTTCGAACGGAAATGAAAGAATACTCACGTTCGTATGGCGTTTGTGAACGCGTTCGAACATAATGAGACCTGATGCATGATAAGGCAAAATGCATGCGCGTTCGAGTTGCGTTCGTAAACGCGTTCGAACGGAACATACCTGATGCATGAAATGGGACGCAATACATAAATGGCGAATAGTACAATGCGAGGCGCGGCGAAGCATCGTGGTAAAGGATTTTAACCTCTTCAATTAGAGGACCTCTCATCGCACTTACTAAGCCCATGCGCTCGATCGCATCATGCATACAAACATAAAGACAATCATATCAAACTAAGTATGCCCGATTGAACACATCTTACATCCAACCGAACACACATCAACCGGCGCGGCAAAACATCGTGGTAAAGGGCTTTAACCCCTCCCCATAGGGGATCTTTCATTCCACTTACTAAGCCCATGCGCTCGATCGCATCATGCATACGAACATAAAGACAATCATATCAAACTAAGTATGCCCGATTGAACACATCTTACATCCAACCGAACACACATCAACCGGCGCGGCAAAGCATCGTGGTAAAAGGCTTTAACCCCTCCCCATAGGGGATCTTTCATTCCACTTACTAAGCCCATGCGCTTGATTGAACCATGCATAAATAAGCAACATGCAGAATTCAAGTGACGAAAAATAAATAAACCAAAGAAACACAAAACAAAATAGGGTGCCGTTTACTCAAGCGGTACGTGGAGTTGTGTCCCGAGTACAGATCATATTACCGTCCATTCGGAATCAGCTATGAAATTTATGTCCGAGTTTCCATCCGATATACCGCGAGAGTTGGCACATCTCTCATTTTATTTCACAGCCACAACATACAACATCTCATAATTCATGCATATTTATCTACTCAAGGGCCACAACATGCATTTCAACATGACAATCACGCAAGCAATATTTAATAAATAGTACAAAAAAAGCGAGTGTGAAAGATACCCTCAGGTCTAACCTTTTTGCCAACTTTCAGGCTTGCGTTTCACGGACGTCGGAAGGGTACAGCTCCTCAACTTCTCTGTTCACTGGTTTAGCGTCCTAGCTCACTGCTTTGCTGTTTTGCTTGCGGTTTGAACTCCGTTCTGCTCCTGTTCGGCCTCTGTTTTGCTGCTCACTGCTCATGCCACATGTTTTGACGTTTCAAGGGACTGTTCCAAGTTTTTGTGGGTTTTTAGTGCAGTCTTGTGTGATTATTTTAAGGATTATGAATGCAGTTTTTTATGTTATTACTTTAAGGTTTTTAGGGAATGTTTTAAGTGTATTTTGCTGCTGTTTTAGGGGTTAAATTACTGCTGTTGGGGGGGTACTTTAGCGGCTGTTTGGAGCGTGTTTGGGCTGCCGTTTGGGGGTATATTTTTCGGTGATGTGTGGAGGCTTAGGGGGCTGCTATTTTCGGTTATGGAGTGGAGGAGATTTGTGAGGTTTATGGACGTGTAGGGCTGATCGGTTTGTGAAGGTGCTTTTAATGTGAAAGCTTGGGGTTATTTTCTTTTCCCTTGTGATTTGTGTGGAGTTGTGTGTATATTATGTGTATGAGCTAGGGGAGTGCATGTCTTGGTTATGGGTTGTTTATATAGAGAAGGGCTAGGCCTTCACCTTGTCTCACAAGGAAGGGATTTGGTGCATTAAAGGGAGGATTTGATTTGGTGTTGAGCAAGGAAAGTCAAAGATTGAGGGGGGACAAATCTTGGCTAGATTAGGAATACAAAATATTTAATTTGTTATGATTTATTTTAATTAGGCATGACATCTTTTTAATTTGGTATGTGATTTGTTTAGTTAGGAAGTTAATATATTTGATTTATCTTAATTAGGTATGATTATATTTTATGTTTTATTTAATTGGTAAATGGTTTAAATATTTTATTTAATTCAATGTTTAATTTATTAAATTGGGATGTGTTTTATGGGCTTTGGGGAGCTAATTGGGCTGGGGTGCGAGGTAGCAGCAAAACCAGAAACACCGACGCCGTTCGAACGCCAATTCGAACGCTACACGAACGTCCGCAATCTGCCTGACGTTCGAACGAAGTAACGAACGCAGCACTAACGAAGACAGTGAGCTTGTGAAATGAACTTGATGACGTACTTATTTCGAATTTCCCCTTCCGACCTCCGTTTCCCGCAATATCCTTAGCTAAAAAGGTAGTGCCTCCAACTGAGACTCATCATCGGGTTTCACATGCAAAAATGCAATGCCTACATTGTCTTAAATTTTTTAATTAACTTAAATTAACAGACATGAAAATGACTTTTTATTAATGTCATAAGATGAGAATTTTTTAATTATAGTCTTTCGGATAATTAAATGAACATATGTTAATGTTGATATCTACTTATAATTTTCATTAATTACATATGTTTATGTTGATATCCGTAACTGACCAAAATAACCGAAATATTGAAAAAAAGAAAAACAAATATGATAAATTTTGAAAAATTAATCAATTATTTACTTATGATAATTACTAAAGTTAATGAGCATGAAGTAGAATTCTCTTAATGTTATAGTTTTTTTTTTATAACTACTTAATATTTTTGTTAATCACACATTTATTTTCTATGAACTTAAGTTTCAAAGTTATTGGTTTTGTCACATGTTTAAAAATTTTGGATAACATGTATCCATATCATAAACCAATCGAAAACTCGGATATCCGTAACCGACCGAAATAACTGGAAAAATTATTTCATTCAAAAAAGAAATTATTTGTACAAAGATTAATTAGCAGGTAAATATTTGTAGGTTTTGCAAGTGATGGTCTAACGTCGTCTATGTATCCAACACCATCGAACCAATAGTGAAAGCAATATTTGTTGAATCATACACAAATGCCATCGTAGACGAGATGAGGAAATCCTTACAGCTATGTCTAAGTTACTTGGGATAACAGCCTTGTTTTTGTTTGTCTTGTTTCTTAATTTTGCCAAGTTTGAAGATTTTTTGTCATTATAATCTTAATACAGGTAAAATATACTACTTGAATTTGTTGCAATATGATCTATTACATTTTCAGGCAAATGGACAGAACACTAACAATAGTAAATACGTAAATGAAGAAAACACTTTATATAATATTATTGCAGATTAAAAAAAAATACATGAACCATGCCATATAGAGTTGGAACAAGCAAGAGCTTGAGCAGAAAGTATGGTCAGTGTACAAAATGCTTATAACAGCTTTCCCCAGTCGAATATTCGATGGTAGGGCATGAAATAGCTACCATCTAAAGGAGCTAAATGATTCAGCATGATTTTTTTGAATCAACCAAAAGTTAAAAAAGACTGATCCTCTTTCCATCAGCATAGGCTACTCCATGGTTCCATCTACTTCTACTTCAGTAGTGACTTCTCCACTTGTTGGCCTGCACGAGTTGAATGCCAAAGTCATGTAATTTCAGAAGAAACAAAGAAGATATGTACTAAGACTGGACTCTCTTAATATCTACCTCGAAAATGTTAACCAACTACACTTGGAAAGAGGAACACCAATTTAGCATTACAATTTGATTTTTCATTATATTTTATTGCATGTCTCTTTACTTGATTTAACCATGCTTATTGTGGCAATATTCTATCTATGAAGCTCTGCATGACGGTTTCTCGGTTTCCCTAACTTCATACCTAAAGTGAAGGGTGCTTTTAATGTTATCCCGGAAGAAACCTTTCCTTCCATTTGAAAAGTCACCCATGCTAACCCTAATAATTCTCTTCAATTTACTTTTCCATTTGAAGCAAGGATAGCGTATTTTATAGTGATTCAAGACATAAACATCAAAGCTCAAAACAGTCTACTGATAAAAGAAATGGGATTATGGCTTCTATCAATAGGATTGTAAAAGTTGGTTGGAAAAACACACGTACAATCCACTTAAAACTTTAATGGTGTCATAGAAAAACCACTGCAAAGTCACCACTGGTCCAACAAGCATTATCCGAATAGGCAGGCTTCTTGTAAATAAATTGATCAACCCAATTTTCTTCACAGCGTACTCATCAAAAAGGCCATGTTAAATCTATAACAATGCTGATTCTGCATGATAAATTGACCACAAACATAAATGTAACTAAGAGATCATACCAGCATCAGGCTATCAGCCTTTTTGTTATAAAGGGAAGCAACAATGTTGTCAGCTGGATTGGAAATAAAGCTACCAACTGATCCAGCAGCATAGCCAGCTAAACATGTCACCCCGAGTTGTTGAGCCTTTGAGCAATCCTCCTTTGTTGTTCGAAGAACATTCCGATACAGAAAGTGTACATTTTCCTGTGGATCCTACTCCCAGAGAATGGTAGACATTACAGGGTGTGCAGCTCATCAAAACACACAAAGGGAAAATCCTCATGTATCTTTCAATATTTCATATATTGCAGTATTTATTGAGAAGGTCACATAATTTATAATGAAAGATGACTTTAATGGGAAATGGGAATGCATTAGGGGGCCAGAAGACAAGCTGATTAGTAAAATACAACTTGGAATATAAATCTGCAGGGGGCGTAACAATTGTAGGTAACCAGCCGAATGCAAGGGAAAGAAGAATTTAAAGTTTTAAGGAGATTGAGCAATTACATGGGAGGTTTCGACACCAAAGTGGAATTAGCCCTCTATAAAAACTGCAACCAACAATAAATTGTAAGACCCACAACGGCAGGGGAGAAGCATGATATATCAGATAGCAATAGAACTAAAAGAGTAACTGTTAATACATCTCTTACCCAAAGATCCCTTCCGATGCATAAAGCTTAGGAATGCCATCAGCCAAGCCCTTTGCAAAATGAGGCTGTGCTTGAACCTGAACTTTGATCGCTTCAAAAGGACCACATTGGCAAAAACTTCAGCAGATGCACTACTAAGAAAGAAAATAAAGCTCCTATTGCAATCACCCAACACATTGGAATAAAGGCTCTTGAAATACTCATATAAACCAAATCTGCAACCCCTTGAGCACCATATCCAAAAAACTTCCCAGCCCAACCTCTCCAAAAGGCAGAAGGGCCATGTTCTTTCAAGAGAGTAGTATAGCATGAGGCAATGCTACTATTTGATGGGATACACCTACAATAACATCACTTAAATTAATCAAGTCTCTTAGCAATTAAAGAAGAAACCTCAAAATGTTAGTTGTAGAAAAAAAGCCACAACACCTCAATCCCATATATACTCCTCAAAATCAACACATTTGAAGTAACTAGAAATACAAAACAAATGCCTTTATATTTTGACAAACTAATCGATCATAAATGAAACCACCTGCATATTGACTTTGAGGACATCGAGAGGGGTGATGGCGAGATGGGTGGTGCCAGCACTGAGCATTCCTCCGATGGCGCAGATACTATAATACCCTTTTACCTTCTCCCTCTCTTCTCGTCTAATTGCACCGTGATTTCGACCTTCCACCATCTCTATTTCTTTAACTTGACAATAAACTTTTTTTCGAGACAAGCATCATCGCCCCTGCGCCTATTCAGTCTATAGAAGACCAGTTCCATTACAATCCCTACAAATCGGACAATGCCCTAATGATTTAAGCCCCAAGAAGCAAATTTCGAGTCAATTTTTTGTGGGTGTGAGGGCTTACAGTTTGTTGAGCTTGAATAATTTGAGAGACAAAGTGCCCAGAAAGAAAAAGACCAGAAAAGGAAGAGGTATTGGATGCAGGGAGAGGTCACAAAATTTGGGGAAAAATTTCTCTACTGTAAAAGAGAGATGTGAGAGTGAAAGAGATTTGAGAGAGTTGGAGAGAGAGAAAAATTTTAAATTCAATATTCATTACCGGTTTAACCGGTTATATATATATATTTTTTACTTTATTTAACTGACCGTTGGACGAACCCCAATAGCATTACAAGTATCATATGTGAAAATTGCAATGATTCTAACCCTATATATAAGGGAATACGTGTCATAAGTAAAAATTAAAAATTCTACTCCATGTAGGACACCTCTAAGTTAGAGTTTCTATGCCTAGATGTCAAGCACCCTTAAGTCTAACAAGTCAATTAAAGTAAATCATCAAACACAAATAATAAATCACAGAATGTAAACAAAAGACAAACAAATTTACCACTTCGGATATAGGCTACCACCCAAATCCACTATATGAGAAAAACTTACAGAGATGATGAAAATACATAAAGCAACAACTTTGCTATAACACCCTGCCAGAGGCAATGTGCTATCGACATGAGACAATATTAACTCATCTCCATAAGCCTCAAAATTTACAGAAAATCAGACATTATGTACCCTAAAACTGGACAACCTGAATCGCAGTCCAGCATCAAAACGAAACCTAAAATAAAACATCCAACATTCAAAGGACCTCAGGTCCACACAAAGCATATCAAAATCATAATAAACACTTAAGGCCTATGTTCCCACAACATCAATCAATACTCAAGGGCTCTGTGCCCATAACATCATATACAAACCAAAACTTTTACTTTATGAATACATAACAGCATGCTCAGCACGACGATTAACATAATAATCATATATCTTAAACCTCTAAGACTTTCTCCCAAGACACTTGTGAGGGTGACTGCCGCTTGGGTGATCCACGTCTCGAGCATGATTTCCAAAGCTGTCGTGGTTTACCAATCTGGAAGCCAACCTGTAAAACTAGCAAACTGGTTTGGTGTGAGTTATAAAACTCATTAGGTAACCATACTAGTATTACAAACGGAACATTCAAGCCAAACATATCATAAACTTTTCAGAATTACCAAATTGTTACGAGTTGAGAGTTATCAAATTTTTATTGTTATTTATTTATTATGCATGTCAAATCCTCATATTTACATATTTACATGTTGTCAATCTAATGGCTAGACATTCAAAACACACAAAGCATATATTCGAATATCACATAGTATGTCATATAATATCAAAACCATTTCAATCACATGAAGCATGAAATCACATATTTATATTTTATCACAAGTAAGCATCTTTGAAATATGATCAAATCGGTAAATCAAACAAACTTTCTTCAATTTCGATGATTTACAATAACTTAACGTGCGTGATTCATATGTATTCACATATCATAACTCACTTCTCTTATATTCATGCCAATGTAATTTTAGAATTCTTACACATATACGTACATATGATAACAACTTAGCAAACACACTCTACAACATCTTATACTCATATTGGTTTTCAAATCATTCATCCATTCCACGTGAACATACACAATTCAAATATAACACGAAATCTATCACACACATATACAGTCAAACATACATACAATCATCGAGCAACCGATAATGAAGCATACATAAGTGTCAATACATAAGAGAACACATAACTCAAACAACACATGCATATACGCTGGCTTATACAAACAATGCTCGTATAGACTCATTACCTATTTTATACTACACCACGAGAACATCAACCAATTAAACATACACACATGCACACATATCACGTAACACAAACTCATCACATGTTTTCTTATACACAACCATATACATGACAAAAACATCTGAATCTTCATCCAAATACTCATTTGCATACATATATTTCAAATATATGAATATACATTACTATGAAATCAAATGCTAAATCCTTAACCGTCCTCAAATCTTTCATTACCGCTCAAAGATCCTTAGTTTCAGGTTTTCCATTTAGTAACCTCTAATACATAAACTTATCGATTATACTTATCCTATCATCTCATACATATAAAAATATGTGTTCATATACTTATACATATGCTTATACATATACATATCATGACTGGTTCAAACACTTATGTACAGAACACATTACATATAAACATTGAGCTCATCAAATGTTTCACTTCATATCATAGCAATAATAAAATCCATACCTGAGATCATCGATTAACTTAACTAATCATGGTCGTGAAATCTGTTCTCAAACTACCTCTTAACTATCCTCGTTTTATTGTAAACAATTCAATAACCTCTATATACAATTAAACACAAATCAATAACTCAAGCTCTTATCGCATAAGCTACTTACTTGGCTTCGCGAGCACTCCAGGTCCTAGTCAAATTGAGATTTTGAGGGCATATACGGACTCCACATGATCCCACGAACACGCTAGAATCAACGGAATTCTGATCAGAGTTACTGTTCATTCATGGGTCAATTCAACTCTCTTGTTTAGTGTGCCACCATGCACGGAACAGAAAATCTATCACCGTCAACCTATAGTACTATCCGAGAGCTTCGATTTGGAAGATGGTTCGGGCTGTGTAACGAAGCGACGAGCCGAGATCAGGATACCTATAACTCACACGTATCTCCTTTTTTGCTGCTGTTGGCCGGCGTTCTGGGCTGCCGCCGTCCACCATATGATGGAAGGGTGGCCAACGCACCCCTCTGGTTAGTCACGTCGGCCGACGATGGCCGTTAGGCTGTCGTGCGACCGACAGTTCACAAATGCGTTTTTAGGAGATGGGGGTCATGTGACCGTTTTGGTGAGGTTATGGCCATTTTGGCAATTTCTGGAAACTATGGTATATTTATAGAAATATTTCTGAAAATTACATTTTGAACCCGTGAAATTACAATTAGGTCGCTATCATGGGACTTCCTCAGAAATTTATATTTTTAAAGCCCTTCTGATATAAATTTTGAAAAGTGTTCAACACGATAGTTGCCCGCCTCGGAAAAACGAGTACTATGGTTGAAGAATCAGCTCAAACATAGTTCATTTTCTATTTTTATATCCGAAACAAGAAATTTTTATGCGTATAATGATATAATCAGGAATCTCGTAACCGGTTCTTGAAACCATGCATTTTCCAATACGATGAAGCTTCATTTTAAAATGTTCCGATCTTTTTTCCAACACATAAACTTTTATTTTCGAACATTGTCCAATTCCAACACCTAAACTTTAATTTGGAAATCTTCTAGAATTACTCCAAAAACAAATTTGGGATATTACATCTGCTGACTCTATTTTCACTACTGTAATTTCCCGAGGAACTCCTCAAGCCTGCACCAATCTGTGAACTCACGCATCAGAACTCCGAACTCCAATCCATCTTAAAACTCTGAAGTCTTAGGGTATTGGCGAGGTTTGTGTTTGGAAAGTGGATGGTGATGAAACTAGAAGATCACTAATAAAAAATAAGTCATGAAATTAAGTCTTCAAAGATGAGTGCTCTTCAAATAAGTTGGAAACTCAATACAAAATCTTTTAGGGTAATGTTTTCCAAACACTAGTAAAAATGGTATATTTTTTTATAGGTAAGATTTTCTTTGAGGTAAAAGGCTTCAAAAACGCGTCCAAAATAACCCAATTGCGCATGAAATTTCAAACGTCTGAAGAACAAGCGACGAACAAATGTTCCATAAAATTGTTCGACCATCACGTCAAACGTAACTCGAACTCAAAACCTCTAGTCAGTTTCTTTTGAACGTGATGAAGAACGTAACTCGAACGGTTGGTCTCTAGACACTTTAGTTCAAACATAATTTCAATAGCATATTGAACCCGAGTTCTTTTGAAGCTTTCGTTCGAATGTATTGACAAACGTGACATTAATAAACCTCTTTTGAACCTCCTAAAGAACGCATCACGAATGTAACTCTAATAAATACATCTGCTAATGTCAAAACATACCCAAGCACTTCAAGACGCATTACAACTCAATATAACACGGTTTTTTACGGAATTTGCCAACTCAACTACTCCCCGTGGTGTTCTGATAGAGCGGTCAGCTAACTGTAAAACCACATATGTAGGTTTAATCTCTCCAAGTCTGAGATGCAGATAAATAGAATATGGCATGAGATTAACACTAGCACATAAATCTAATAAAGCTTGACCAAACTCATATGTGCCAATATGGCAAGTAATAGTGGGGCATCTCAGATCTTTGTATTTTGGTGGGGCCCTCTGGTCAATCACTACACTTGCTTGTTATGTAAAAAATGCAGTCTTCTTCACATGATGCTTTCTTTTCATGGTGCATAGATCCTTCAAAACTTTCGCATATGTGGGAACCTGTTTAATCACATGTAACAAAGGAAGGTTAATCTTTACTTGCTTTAAATATTCTAGGATCTCACTATTAGGGTCTGTAGCGCTCACAGTGGGCCTAAGAGCTTGATGGAAAAGTACTCTAACTGGGATATATGGCACTTGTTCTTCCTAAGGAATATTGGTACTAATATCTTTGGGGTCACCTATAATGTTGGAGGTGTCCTGCAAGCCTACCTCCTTACCACTCCTAGTGATTATGACATGAACACCTTTTACATTGGATGCCTCGTGATCAGTCTGTACCATGTGTTGCCCTTGTGGATTTGGTTGAGCTTGAGATGGAAACTTTCCTTGTTCTTGCACACTCAGGGCATTAGTCAACTTAGAGACTTGACTATTTATCTCCTTATTATCTTCAACTACCTAAGCTATCAATGACTCAAACTTTGATTGGTTTTACTCTAGGCCTCTATAAATGCTTGCACAATATCTTTTAAAGAATTTCTAGGAATGGTAGGTGTGGGATACTGGGGAGCACTGTAACCTCTAATTTTTGGTGGTTGAGTAGGCTGTTGAGACTCATGTTTCCAACTTAAATTTGGATGGTTCCTCCAACTAGGATTATATGTATCTGAATATGGTGTATAAGGCTTCTTGTACGTCCCAAAAGTATTGCATTGTTCCTCATATGTTCCCCTCATCTCACCATATACAGGGCACACTGGGGCTACATGGTCAATCCCCTTACATACAAAACATACCCCTTGAGGTTCTAATTGAGCTACCGCATGCATAGTCTTGCTATATTTGGCTTTTAAATCTCTCATCTCTCTAGTCAATAGCTCATCATGTGCTCTAAGATTATCCTCTTCCCTAAAGTGGTGTATGCCTCCGCTAGAATGAGTGAGACGTGTCCTATCAGTGCTATCCATGGCATTAGGTCCAGTCCAAGTGTGAGATTTCTCGGCTAGGTCATTTAAGTACTCCAATACCTCATCAGGGTCTTTCCGTATAAACTCACCATTGCACATTGTCTCAATGAATTGGCACTCTCAATGTGTTAAATCGTCATAAAAATAACTCACTAAGCGTCAACTCTCATACCCGTGGTGAGGAAAACTAGCTAACATTTCCTTAAACCTCTCACAAGTTTGATAAAGAGTTTCACTGTCTTTTTGTGAAAAGGTACATATCTGTCTTTTCAAGGCATTAGTCTTATGGTGTGGGAAGTATTTATTAATGAATATATGTGTCATCTCGCCCTATGATCCTATTGACCGAGGTCTCAAAGAATACAACCAAATTTTAGCTCTATCCTTAAGGGTAAATGGGTAGAACTTAAGTCTAATTGTGTCAGTAGTCCCAAACCGGTCATGGAAGGTCGCTACAACCTCTTCAAACTCTCTAATGTGCACATAAGGGTTCTCGTTCTCCAAACCATGAAAGGTCGGGAGATACTGTATCATTCCAGGTTTAAAATCTATCTGTGGTGCATTAGGAGGAAACATTATGCACTGATGAGTGGTAAATGTATCACTATTTCCCACTCATTTAACTTAATATTTTGTATAGTTTCTTGAGTCTTGTGAATATTTTGATGTGTTTTGTGTTATTTTGCAGATAAATAAAGTTTCAGGATATTCTGGAGGTGAGTTGGAGCAAAACTGTGAAAATTGGCAAAAAGGGCATTTTTATAATTTTGGGCGCGTCGCGATGCCCAAACCTTTGGCGTCGCGACGCCTAACGTGCGCCGAGAACTGCTAATGTGCGCCGAGAACTGCTAACGTGCGCCGCGTCCACAATTCAGAGTTTGACAAAATTTGACTTTGCTAACGTGCGCCGTGCCACGTGTCATCATCACAAGCGATTTGCTAACGTGCGCCGCATGCCACGTGTCAAAAATTCAACGAGCTGACTTCAGCCAGCCGCCCTGCCATGTGTCCGGTGAGATGCCGAGAAACCAATAAGGTCGCGCCACGTCATCGCGTAGCGACGCTAAAGCCCTTGGCGTCGCGACTCCCAAGGTCTACCGGGGCCTATAAATTCAGCTTCAAATTTCAGTTTCAAATGTACCTTTTTCTTGAAATCCTCTGATGTAAATAGAGAGTTTTCTTCTTAGTTTCTTTTAATTTCAGTTTTGTAGTTAGTTTTAATTAAGTTCTGAAGTAATAATAGTAATTCTATTTTTTGAATAGTAATTTAATTTTTACTTTTTATCGTTTTACTATGCGAGGGTAACTTCTCCATGCCAAGGTAAAAAGATAATTCTTTTACTATTGCTATTTAGATTAATCTCCCTAAAATATAATATATAAACTATTTAAAACCTGACTTAATGAGGATACCGCCATACTGGTCGGTTGGTTTATTTATTGTTCCGCCTTTATGGCTGGTTTATTTTTGTTCCGCCTTTATGGCTGGTTTATTAACAAATATTACCGCCTTAATGGCTGGTTGATCTTAATTTGACTTAATCAGGTTATCGCCTATATGGCTGGTTGGTAAAATTATCACAAGTATATATATTATTTTATGGGAGATATCTAAATAGTTAATAGTAGAAGTTAATTCCTTTTACCTTAGCATTTTATTTATTTTTCTGCATTTACTTTTTATGTCTTTTTCTTACTTGTCCTAATTATGTGTTGTAACTAAAGTTAGTTTTCTAGGGTTGTGATAAAATCTAATATCACCGGTTTATAAGAGATTATTTTATAATTTGAGTAATTTAAAGGTTTACTTATTAAGTCTTAAGCTTAATGCTTCTTATTGTTTGATCACCAATAAGATTGATATGGTAAATCTAAAATGAACTAGACATATGGATTTTAGGTTTCAACCTTTGACTTAATAGCCCACGATCTTCTTGATGATAGATAACCCTTTAATAGATTTTCTTATAGGATAGACATATACATGTCGGGCGGGGGTATCCATAATTGGAACTTAAACTTAATGAATCCAGGTAATTTAATTGACATAGACATATGATTCAATTAGGTTAAACTGGGTATTTGCGTCTGACCATCGACAGATGCTTTCGCATAAATTCGTGTTCCAGGTTAGTAAACTGATTTATTACACAAACATAAAATAATCACTTCATCTTTTAAAAGATATTAGAATGATTCACAACCCTATATCTTTGAGTCTTTTATTTTCCTTAGTATTTTCTTTTGTCGTTTTATCTTTTTATTTATTTAACAAATCTACAAATCAAATCATTCAAGCAATCATTTCACTTCTCCCTCAATTAGATATTTGTAAAAAAATAGATTCAATAATTAATAACAATAGTAGGAATTAAGTCCTCGTGGGATCAATATTTTTATACTACTTGAACGATACGTGCGCTTGCGTTATACGTGTGTGTTTACGCCGGTCAAGTTTTTGGCGCCGTTGCCGGGGACTTATTTTTCTTGAGTTATTAATTTTGAAGCTATCTAATTTACTTGTATCTAATTTTCTTTATTTTTATCTGTAATTTTTATTTCTTCCTTTTGTTTTCAGGTGATTAAAAAATGGAACATTTTGAAAAATTACGAGCTTTACTAGAAAAAGATACACCCCACATCTGGGAGCAACAGTCCGGTTTTCTGAGGTCTGTTGTCCTGCCTAGCAACTATCACTGGATGCCAGAACCAAGCAATTCTACATTTGCTCAACAAAATGAAATGGGGAGATGTGTAATATCACTGAAATGCAGGCACTGAAATGCAGTGTCTACACATATTTACCCTTAATGCAAAAATGCACTCGTTAATCAAATGTGTATCAAGCTAGGATCCGTCGACCCGAATGTGTACCATAAGAGGTTAAAATATCCATGTGAGTAAGTCACAATTCTTAAGACTTTGGCCAAAGTCGATTATTAAGACTCTGGCCAAATTTGATCACCTGGGGTTGATCGCATATATCAGAAATAATGTTCTGATTAGTTGTAAAGAATCGTGAGAATAACAAAAATCAAATTGAGAGTTTGTTGGTGCAGGCTCCTGAACTGATACCTCTGATTCTTGATACTACTCAGCCTCGTCCTCTGTTATGATGTCATGATGAATCTCAGGATATTGAAAGGCTCTTCAGTAGTATTTGAATTTGCTCCGTGAGATATGTGATTCAAGTTCTCTGTTAATTGTCTAACTTGATCTGTCATTCTTTGTATAGATGCCGCATGACTCTGAATTTGTGCATCAAATTGAGCTTCCCGTTCCTCGAACAAATCTTTGAGCATGTGAATCAACTGATCTTCCTCTGATGGTTCTGGTTCTTGATGAAGATCGTAGGTAGATGGTGGATAAGATGGAAAATGTGATGATTCTTCGTACCTTGAATGATTCCATTAATTCTGCCACTCTGAAAGGTAAATACATTGATCGCTCGGGTGGTTACCATCACATATTACACATCTCCCCATTTCATTTTGTTGAGCAAATGTAGAATTGCTTGGTTCTGGCATCCAGTGATAGTTGCTAGGTAGGACAACAGGCCTCAGAAAACCGGACTGTTGCTCCCAGATGTGGGGTGTATCTTTTTCTAGTAAAGCTCGTAATTTTTCAAAATGTTCCATTTTTTAATCACCTGAAAACAAAAGGAAGAAATAAAAATTACAGATAAAAATAAAGAAAATTAGATACAAGTAAATTAGATAGCTTCAAAATTAATAACTCAAGAAAAATAAGTCCCCGGCAACGGCGCCAAAAACTTGACCGGCGTAAACACACACGTATAACGCAAGCGCACGTATCGTTCAAGTAGTATAAAAATATTGATCCCACGAGGACTTAATTCCTACTATTGTTATTATTATTGAATCTATTTATTTACAAATATCTAATTGAGGGAGAAGTGAAATGATTGCTTGAATGATTTGATTTGTAGATTTGTTAAATAAATAAAAGATAAAACGACAAAAGAAAATACTAAGGAAAATAAAAGACTCAAAGATATAGGGTTGTGAATCATTCTAATATCTTTTAAAAGATGAAGTGATTATTTTATGTTTGTGTAATAAATCAGTTTACTAACCTGGAACACGAATTTATGCGAAAGCATCTATCGATGGTCAGACGCAAATACCCAGTTTAACCTAATTGAATCATATGTCTATGTCAATTAAATTACCTGGATTCATTAAGTTTAAGTTCCAATTATGGATACCCCGCCCGACATGTATATGTCTATCCTATAAGAAAATCTATTAAGGGTAAATATGTGTAGACACTGCATTTTTGCATAAGCCCAATGATGAGCCTCGTATGGAGGCACTACCTGAAAAGTTACGGAAGTTGGGGGAAACGAATACCGGAAGGAAAGAAAAACCCTCTAAAATTAGCACCTCACTGAATTCGGACTCACTAGCCAGCCTCAGATTCGCTTAGTCATTTTCTGCTTCCAACCTCAGCCTCGGCCCAAATCCATCCACACTCCCAAAGCCATCTACCCTCAAACCCAACCGACCCATCTATCCTCAAACCACATGCCCATAAACCCATGCACACACCCAATCTTCCCTAATAGACAAAATTCCATGCAAAACACATGTGCAAATCCCCTTAATTCACTTTCCAAATTAACAAGATTTGATATCCCATCCTCTAAAATAACAAGATTTGAAATCCCATCCTCCCCAAATTTATGAAATTTTTTCCAAAAAAAAATTTGCCAAATTTCCATGATTGATTTACATGTTTTGGAGATTCCTTGAAGCATTATAAAAAGGAAAAATCACCAAACTTGATAGGGAAGCTCACACGGCAAACACACAAAACAAAAAAAACCCTTAACCTCTTTTCTTTCACGACAATTCCCAAACCAACAACACACACACACACAGCAACCAAACAGACACACGGCAATCAAACATATACACGACAACCCTACTTCTTCTTCTCATTTATTGGCGTGAAACAACAAGAATAACCAGCCCTTATAACAGCAAAAACCAAGCCAAAATAGTAACCCATAATCGACAGCACCAAAGCCAACAAAACCAAGCCGCTAGAAACCATCATCACCAAACACAACAAAGGCAACCAAACCAGCCAGCTCATCAACAAAAAACACCCACAACCGAAAAAACAACAAAGCCAACAAAACCAGCCAGCTCATCAACAAAAAACCCCCACAACCGACAGCACCACAGTCCCCAAAACAGTCCAAAAATAACCAAAGATAGTCCCAAAAATAGAAGAAAAACAGCCACACAACCGATAGCACAAAAGACCAAAGAAACCAGCAGTCCCATAACAGAACAACAAACAATCCCATAGCACAAAAAACCAAAGAAACCAGCAGCCCCATAACCAAACAACAAACAGCCCCATAGCACCAAAAAAACCAAAGAAACCAACATCCCCATAACCGAATAACAAACAGCCCCATACCACCGAAAAAAAAACCAAAGAAACCAGCAGCCCCATAACCACCGAAACCAACATAAAAAATAACCCAAAACAGTCCCTAAGAAACCACCGAAACCAGCAGCCAAAATAACCCAAAACAATCCCTAAAAAAACCCTCGAAACATCAGCAAAATAGTCCCAAAAATGCAAAAAATAGCAAAAAAACAGTAGCCAAAAAATAGAATAAATAGCAGCTCAAAAATAGTAAAAAAAGTTAGCAGAAACAGCGACCAGCAACAAGAAACAACTAAGCTTTATTCCTTCCGGCGACAACCTAACTCGCTTCTAAGAAGCAACTTAAAATGTAAGACCTGAGGGCACCATTTACCCTATTTATTTTTATAGTTTCGGAAACTGCACGCCTGGCTGGACATGAAATACATCCAGCTGGGAATGCGATGTCCTACATCAAAGGCTGCCAGATTTCTAGTCACATTTATTATTTCACATTTATTTCGTTATTTATCTTTTTTGTTCATCATTATTTTATTATCTTGCATTTTTTTCTATTTATCTTTTCATTTATTTATCATTATTATTTCGTCTTTATTTTATTTGTTCATTATCCGCATATGCATAATTATATTATTTCATGTCTTTTTATTTATTTACATTACATTAATGATTGCGTGGTATTATCCCTTGTGGTATATCAGATAGAAACCCAGACATAAATTCCGTAGTCGAATCCGAATTGACGGTAGTGCGGTCTGTACTTGGGATACAACTCCACGTACCACTTGGGAAATACTCATATACGCATGATTAACCCCCTCTTTATTTATTTATTTATTTATTGACGCTTTATTTGCTTTTGATTACTATGATTCTTGTTATCGTACCTTGTATTTCTTGATTTAATTTGCTTTTATTTATATTCATGTTTATAGGTGTGCAAATTTACGTGTTTATTTGAATTATCTTGCATGAATTGCATAAGACTTGGCTATACCATTGTCTGAACCCGTCCATTATACTAGCCTAAGTAAGGGACCATTCTGAACCCAACAGTTTGAGGTCTTCCCTTACGAGGGGTGAGTGCGGCCTTAAATCTTTTCCCAGTTCACATTAGGTGGCGACTCCTTTATTATCCGATTTAGTCCCCCGCGGGCTACTCCGTATTCTCTACGGGCTGCGAGCCCAACAATGTCGTGGTCGCCAAGCATCATATGCATAGTGGTAAACCCCGCTTCGCTCCCACAGATGGCGACTCCACTGGGGATAGAGAATCGGCCCCGAAACAATGCCTAGTAGAATCCGTGGCTTTGGCTTTGGTTACCCAAGTCTTATATATTTTGCATATCCTTTTTACCCCGATGGCATCATGTATCATGAAGTTGCTTTCACTCAAGGCAGCAGATCGTTATTTGATGACCATCACTCGTTGGCACATACCCCAGGGTATAAAAAAGGTGCGCTCACTTGGTCGCTCGAACCCTTGAGTAGGGAGACCTAGTTGTAAGCAACCTTTTGCCGGTGGTAGCCTTTTACATACCCTTATAAGCCCTTATATGAATCGTAGTTACATGTCCTATGGAAGCTACCCTTATGCTTGTGTTTGGGACCATTATCATTTAGATCCATTTGGGCCTCTCGTCATAGAATACGAACTTTTTGGGCCACTTAAACTTGGACGAGTTTATATCTAATGACAATTGGGCCAAAAGTTTTCAAAATGATGATGGGCCACCTTGTGTTTGGGCCCCCTATCATTTGAAGTTGTTTAGCCACCTTATCGCAAAAGTATAAACATGTTGGGCCTTTTCAACTGGGACATGTTTACTCCTCGCGATAATCTGATTTAACGCTTTTAAATGATAATGGGCTAACTTGTATGAAAACCTTGATAGGCTTAGAAGGTCCAAACATGATCCGAATATGCCAAACGTATGAGTCTGATATCCGCACTGTCTTTCATCCAGGAAGGGTACGCCTTGTTATGGCATATTTGGATACTTTTGGATATATCCAAGTCCATCCCTAGAACCATGATTACCGAGGGTCCAATTCGTCATTTCTAGACAATGACACGATCCCATAATAGGCTTAGTCAATATTGTAAATGGGCGGTCTTTGTCTTTTACCGATGGAAATGGACTGAGGTAGCCAAGGTTCACCTCTATAGCTTAGGAGAGAACGATTTTATGTACCCCGCATTGGTGCATAAAATAAGCCATACCCAGGACAAAAATGGACTTACCACGAGTGTGGGAGGAATAAGGTCGGAATGATATATGTTGTTTTGATAACCATATGCATTTCATGCATCGCATGCATACATACATCATACTAACCCCTTGTTTTAACATCCATCATAGATATCTGTTGGGTTAGAGAAGAAGGAAGACTTGTCAAGAAGAGATTAGCACACATGGATGCGTCAGGCAGTGAAAGTTCCCGCGTGGATCAATTGGAGACCAACATCACCAAAATTACCGAGCAACTACATGATTTGACCAATGTTATGGCTAATCTGACGGTAACCCGCCACAGTGGGAACAGAAAACAATGATTACAAAATGCGTGAGGAGCCCCCAAATAGAGTGAGTGAAGAAATCCATATTTTTGATGATGACATGGCTGATTATGTCGATGGAAGGATAGCCGGGTCTCAGGCAAAGTTATAGAAACTCAGAGAACAAGTAAAATCAGTTACCCGCAAGCTAAAAGGGAAACATGAAGATCTGTTAGACTATGATGGAATGACTTTCGAAGAACAGTTGCCCCCCCAGTACAAGATGTCTGACATGTCCAAGTTCAACAGAAACGGAGATCCTCAGGTCCATCTCCGACAATATGTTTCAGTGATGAGTTCAGTGGGTTTGTCAAACCGCCAGGTACAGAAGATGTTTGGTATCTCACTAGAAGGGGCGCCCGTAGTATGGTATCATGGCCTGGAGAGAAAAGTCAGGGATGACTGGAGGCCATTAGCTGAGGCCTTTCTGAACCAATATATCACGGAATTGGAGATAGACTTGTCGCTCCGTGACCTAGAAAAACCAAACAGATGCTAGAGGAGAGCTTCAAAGATTATGTGGATCGCTGGAGAGGCCAGCTCTTGAAAATATAGACACGGCCCTCGGAGAAGGACCAAATCAAGATGACCATTAAGAGCACCAAGCCCTCCATTTATAACAAGATAAAGAGGATGACCTCCACGATTAACGACTTTCGACAGTTAAGATAAACTATCATGGATATCAAGGAAGAAGAAGCCGAGAACATAAAGTTTTATGGCCAGAATAGAAAGACCATTGTGGGGCCTTCAGAGTCCAAACCCGCTCCTGTTGAGGTCACCGCCATCGGAAACATGTGATTCTCTAATCTGGGTAGACCTTTGTCAAAGGTTTTTGAAAAGTTGGAGATGCAAGGACTCTTAAAACCTTTAGAACCTAGACCAATTCCAAACTTTATGCCACACTACTTCGACCTAAACCTATATTGTCACTTCCATTAGCAGAAAGACCACAAAACTAACAACAAAATGCACCCGCCTCAGGCATGAGATCCAAAACCTCATTGACACCATAAGATAGCCGACCCGGAAAAAGAACAACCCAACACACACAGAAACCATATACCCAACTACCACTATGTTCCACCACCCACCTACATGATCAACTCCGGCCTACCCGAAAGCTTTGTCCTCCAAACTCTCCACCACCAAGCTTCATGTATGGGGATATGGGACAACAGTAGTGAAAATGAAACAGAGTAGGGGAGAGATTTCTGGGAAAATTTCTCGAGCAGTAGTAACAAAGAGGAGGTTGCAAATGAGGAAATAAATGGGAAGAATAACTACTGCAGTTGGAGAATCTGACGCTCGAAGAAAGCAATAAGACGGAAGAGGACGAGAATGTAAATTAGGAGGATGTTTATTTTTCTAACTTATTTAATTGTAATCCTGCATTTATTAATCATAAAGACATTGATTTTGCTTACTTGTTTGAGTATTTTCTTGTTAGTCTGCATCATAACACGCATGACATGAGCATATTTGACATTAACTCAACAAAGACAAATGCATTTATTCTTTGTACATGTGAAAACCCCAAGGAAATTTCAATTGCAAGTGAGGTTACCTCTGATGAGCGGAAAAGAATTAGAGAGAATATTAATAAAATATGCAAAAGCATTCGCCTGGTCCTATGAAGTCATGTCTGGAATAGACAGGGGCATTTCCCAGCACACGATACCAACTTATCCATTATGTATCGCCGTCCCCCTAGCCCTGAACTACGTGTGCACACGGTCTCTGCACGTAAATTCCATAAGTAAGAGTTGAGGTGCTTTTTTCCCCCATGCCTCGAAAAACATCAGAATATTGCTTTTAAACTTTAAAACTTTCAACTCAAACTTTACATAAAAATAACTGACAATTTTAAAAGGCTAACGCCATAAAGCATTAAAAATTAAGTCTCGAAATAAATTTTAAACTGAAACAAGAAATTATGAAATCCATTAATAAGAAAAATAAATCTCCACTCACATATTTGAAGTCCGGTCAAGTTCTCTTCACGTCGCTGGGGGCGAACGCAGCTCTTGATGAGTATCTACATAGAATACACTGAGTTAGAATCATAAGTTATAAAATACGGTTCGAAATCACATAAAATTCCTTAATTTAATTGGATTACCTCCTATGAACATTGATATTCCTTAAACGAAGTGTAAAACAAAAATTCAGACTCATGGTTACGCGTCGCATCTTCTAAATAAAATGATGGTTTTTAGTGTCGCTTCGCGGCGCCGATCCCTTTCACGTCATGATGCGCTCGTGTAAATCATATACACGTCTTTACCTTGATCATGTCGCAATGCACGCAAACTCACGTCGCGACGCACCCGTGATAATCAGACGTACCTCTCTACCTCGTCTGCCTATTGACGTGAGCTTGGCGCATCGCGACGCGACACTGAATCTAGTGGCAGATTTATTTCACCCACAATTGTCCCCAAATCCCATTTTATTTCAACACCACACTTCCAACACATCAATTACCATCATAAAACACTCCCAAACATCTCATCTTCAACCAAAATCCTATTATCCTTTCCTGTAATTCAATTAAAAAAACAAGTCATGAAAACATTCCCATACATCAATTACTTCACTCAAAAACAACCAAACTACATTATTTTCAAGTCATCACTCACCACAATCATCCAACTACCAAAATTCAAAAATACCAAAGTTTGGGTCAAGCAACCTTACCTTGTTTCAATGTCTTTTCTTCCTTAATAAAGCACCTTGATCTTCTATTTCTTCTTTTACGGTTTAATTTGATGGATTTACCCTTGATAAGCTTTGATTCTTGCTAAGATAATACAACTTGCTCTCTTTCTCCCATCTCCCTCTACTCACGTTGGTGACAAGAAAGAAATGAAGAAGTGTTTTCATTTTTTTTTGTTATTTAATCATTAACTTAACAATTTTTTTCTAGAAAAATCTAGGTAATTTGTTGTTGTTGGGCTTACGCTTCTTTCTTTCTCTTCTTTTTAATTGTTGTTGGGCCTTGAAGAAATCAAAGAAAATTGGACTTGGAATTAACTAATTGTTCGTTATTCCTAAATAGATCCCGAAAATTATTTAGTGGCTTGGAAAAGAAAACATCATGCGTTGCTAGTCGAACTAAAATTTTTGGGGTCGTTACAAATTCCCCCCCTTAAAATGATCCGTCCTCGAATCAAAATATTTAAAGGATAAGGTGTGTACCTTCACCTTGAGCGAAGGAACCCATCGAGATCGTAGCTTCCTTGTCTCTCTTCCTATAATAGCTACTGGTTGTTCTGTATAAGATAAGTCTTGATGGATTTCAACTGTCTGAGGCTCCAACACATGAGATTCGTCACGTAAATACTTTTGTAACATAGATACATGAAAAACCGGATGTATCATGTCCATGTTGGGTGGAAGCGCCAGTTCATAAGCTCTTCTTCCAACTCTTCGAAGTATCTGGATCGGCCCAATAAAGTAAGGGCTGAGCTTACCTTTTTTGCCGAATCTCATTACCCTCTTAAAAGGAGATACCTTCATAAACACAAAATCCCCCACCTGAAACTCCAAATCCTTCCTCTGATGATCTGTATAACTCTTTTGACGACTCTGAGCCGTACTCAACCTCTCTCTGATCAGCTTCAATTTTTCCATGACATCTTGTACTAAATCTGCTCCTAACAACTTCTTTTCCCCGACTTCAAACCATCTAACTGGTGATCTGCATTTTCGCCCATACAATGCCTTGAATGGTGCAATTTGAATACTTGCTTGATAACTATTATTATAGGTGAAATCTATAAGTGGTAAATACTGGTCCCAACCACCCTCAAAATCAATCACACAAGCTCGTAACATGTCTTCTAAAGTCTGTATAGTGTGCTCTGATTGACCATCAGTCTAAGGGTGAAAGGTTGTGCTAAAGCGTAACTGTGAACCCAAAGCCTATTTGAATGATTGCCAAAACTTTGAGGTAAAACTGAGAACCTCAATCGGAGACAATGAGATAGGTACTCCATGAAACGACACGATCTCGTCTAGATACAGTTTGGCATACTGGGCTGCTGTAAAGCTAGTCTTCACTGGAAGAAAATATGTTGATTTAGTTAATCTATCGATGATCACCCAAATAGAATCACAGCCCTTTGAGGTACGCGACAGTCCAATGATAAAATCCATAGTGATCTTCTCTCATTTCCACTCTGGAACATCTAAACTCTGTAGCTTTCCTGCTGGTCTCTGATGTTCAGCTTTAACCTGCTGACAAGTGAGACACCTTATGACAAATTCAGCCACATCATTTTTAATACCATCCCACCAATACAGATCCTTAAGTTCGTGATACATCTTGGTGATTCCAGGATGCATGGTGTAAGATGAAGTATGGACTTCTCTAATATCGAGCGTTTCAACTTTGGAACTGGAAGAACAAGGATTTTATTCTGCATTTTGATAAGATTTTCACCGTCCAGGTAATACTCACCCTCCGTACCTTGCTGTATTCGACATCTAATCCGTTGCACTTCAGGATCCGCTTCCTGTGCAACTATGATTTCATCGACGGGGGTGGATTTAACTTTAATCTGTGCCAACAACCCTCCTTGTGTCGTCACCTGAAAGTTCACTCCATCCAGCATACAACTCTGCATTTGTCTGACTAGGCACCATCTCTCAATTGGCAAGTGAGCCAAACTGCCCATGGATTTCATGCTCAAGGCATCTGCGACAACATTAGCTTTTTCCAGATGGTACTGAATGGAGCAGTCATAATCTTTCAACAACTCCACCCATCTTCTCTGCCTCAAATTAAGCTCCTTTTGACTCTAGATATACTTAAGACTTTTTGTGATCGGTGAAAATTTCAAACCTTTCACCGAAAAATAATGCCGCCATATCTTCATAGAATATTATTACAGCCATCTCCAAATCATGAGTGGGGTAATTTTGCTCGTAAGTCTTCAATTGTCTAGAAGCATAAGCCCTATTTGCATCAATAAACAGCCTAAACCTACTCTAGAAGCGTCACAAGACACTATAAATCCTCCTGATCCTGCTGGCAGTGCAAGAATAAGAGCAGTAGTCAATCCGCGCTTAAGTTCCTGATAACTCTTCTCACAAGCATCAGACCATTCAAACTTCACATTCTTCTGAGTTAGCCGCGTTAATGGAGCAGCTATTCTAGAGAAATTCTCTACGAATCTCCTATAATATCCCGCTAATCCCAAGAAGCTATAAATCTCTGTTATGCTCTTTGGTCGATGTCAGTTTTGAATAGCCTCAATCTTCTGGGAATCTACCCCAATTCCTTCATTGGACACCACATGCCCTAAAAATACCACAGTTGTCAACCAAAACTCACACTTCCAGAACTTAGCATATAACTTCTGTTTTCTCAGTGTCTGCAACACCTGGTGCAAGAGTTCTGCATGGTTCTGCACATTACACGAATATACCATAATATCATCAATAAAAACTATCATGAACCAGTCTAGAAAAGGTCTAAACACCATGTTCATCAATTCCACAAACGCTGGAGAGGCATTAGTCAAACCAAATGACATTACTAAAAACTCATAATGCCTGTATCTGGTTAGAAAAGTTGTCTTTGGGATATCACTCTCTCTAATCTTCAATTGATGATAGCCTGAGCGCAGGTCAATTTTAGAGAAACATTGCACCCCCTGCAACTGATCAAATAGATCATCAATCATTGGTAGTGGATATTTGTTCTTGATCGTCACTTTATTCAGTTGCCGATAATCTATGCATAGTCGTAATGTCCCATTCTTTTTCCTCACAAACAACACTGGAGCACTCCACGCGGACATGCTGGGGCAAATAAAGCCCTTATCCAGCAAGTCTTGTAACTGCGCATTCAACTCTTTGAGTTCTGTTGGGGCCATTCTTTATGGAGGAATCGATATAGACTGGGTTTCTGGTATGATGTCTTTACAAAACTCAATCTCCCTATCCCGAGGCAAACTTGGCAACTCATCTGGGAAGACATCAGGGTACTTTCTCACCACCGAGTTCTGCTCTAGATCTATATTTTCCACGCTACTGTCTGTTACATATGCCAGATATCCCATATTTTTCTTCTGAAGTAGCTTAAATGTCTGCATAGCTAATATCAAATTATGAGGCACTACAGTTCTATCTCCCTGATAGACTTCTACTGGTCTATCGGGAACATGTAGTGTAACAGTCTTCTCCAGGCAATCAAGTACTGCATGGTTTTAGCTAGCCAATCCATTCCCAGAATGACATCAAAGCTCAAAATACCCAACACCACTAAATCGGCACAGGAAAGATATCCATCAATGTCTATAGAAAACTGCCTCACACCCTGCATAGCTTCTAAGGGATCTCTTACTGGTGTAGCTATAATGATAAGGGAGTCTAAAGGCTTGATATCCCTACCCATCTGAGTCACAAAACACGGTGCCATAAAAGAATATGAAGCACCCGAATCAAATAACACCCTTGTTTGAACAGAATTAATCAGCAATGTACCTATGACCACCACATTAGATGCCTGAGCCTCCGGAGGGGTGAGGGTATACACCCTGCCCTGAACTCTGCTGGAGGAAATCTGTCCTCGATCACCAACTGGTTGCCCCCTTCCTCCTACTGTCTATCCTTTATTCATTGTCCTATGCTCTCCTCCTCTAACATTTATGTTAGGCTGTGGCAAGGGTGTAGATGGGGCGACACTGAAAGATGGCAGCTGCTCTGCTAGTACCGGGCAGTCTGTCTTCAAATGACCCATTTTTCCATACTGATAGCAACCTCTACTCCCAGATCTGTAAATCCCGGTATGAGCTCGTCCACAAATAGGACATTATGGTAAGATTCGCCCAGGTTGGGCTACCGAATGAGAAGAAACTGCATGAGAAGCGACACTCTAAGCCGGCCTATGGTCCTAACTCCATTGAACTGGACCCATATCTCTATGTGCCATAGGCGGGGCTGACATTTGTTGCTGTCTACTAGGGCCACTCTGATGCGGCCTAATCTTCTCATCTGATTTAGATTTCTTTCGAGACTCCTTCTATGCTTGTCTCTCTCTAACTCGTGCTTCAAACCGCAGGGCAGCATCAAAAACTTGGGTGTAGGTAGTGGTTTCTGTGAAATGGATGGAGCAAAACAAATAATCTCAAAGCCTATTCACAAACCTCATCACCTTAATTTCCTCGGTACTAATTAGATGTGGAGCATAGCGAGACAATCGTGTGAAACGTATATCATACTCAAAAACTGTCATATACTCACCTTGTACCAGCTGTTCAAACTCACGGGCTCTGGCATCCTTGATACTCTGTGGCAAGAATCTGGACAGAATTTCTGTACTGAACTCAGCCCATGTCAGAGGAGGAGCATCTCATCACCGACCATCCCGGAAGGACATGAACCAAGTGTTAATGACATCTCTCAATAGAAAACTGACTAACTCTACTGCCCTCTCCGCAGAACACCCCAAAGCCGTACATATCCTATCTGATTCCTCAATGAATCCACAAGGGTCAGGGAAGGTCTCCACTCCCAAAAACGTGGGAGGATGAAGCTTCCGGATATCATGTAAAGATACAAGTAACTCTTGTCGCTGCATTGTTGGACAATTATGACCCATAGCGTTACTATTTGTAAAAGACATTGTGGTTTTTGTACAAATTAAAATGTGACAATGGAAATTGCTATTTTATCATTTTGTAATTAGATTACTTGAATATATAAATGATAAAAGTCATTATGATTTGTTCCGGATTATAAGATATGAGACAATATCAATCCATTAAGGTTTAATCATTAAATATCCCTAGTCGTAGTATTATCGAGACTGGACATCGATAATATGGAATAGACTATAGTATTGCACTTGTGCGCGTGTGGGAGCATAACAGCATAGTTCTCATATATTTAAGTATTAGATACTTATGCAAGTGTGATAGGAGGTTGTGTTTACCGATGGTACGGGAACAGCTTCGCTCTGGATAGACCCCGCAGAATCCCATTGGTAGTATGACTATGTGTCTATGGGAATCCACATCAGGGTAGTGGTATTAACCTGAGACTTGCATCGCTAATACTTGCGACAATCAATACGCTTTGGTTTTGGTCGTCCGAGACTTTAACAGGTTCTGTGTACGCTTCTTCTGGGTTTATTGAGAATCGTAGTGTATTGGGTGTGATGTCAAGATGGAAGTATCACTTCAGTTATATGGAGATGATGATCACGCAGTGATACAAAACTAGTTCTCTTTTATGTTGCAACTATCGGGATAATATGACAAGGTCATGATTATCCGATTATAGAGACTAG
>SKCR01044062.1:0-74119 GCA_019454045.1 Zanthoxylum bungeanum
TTACCAATTAAGTTTAATGTGCAATTTTCTCAATAACAATATATTCACAAATGAAAGTTTCTAATTAATATGCAAATACAAAAATAACATTGCGATAATTAAAAGTTATAGGATAGAGAAATTGACACTGTTGATTTATAGTGGTTCAGCCAACAATGTCTATGTTCATTCCTCTAAGTCGCGCTTGAAGTTTCTACTAAGTTGAATTCACAACTTACACCGAGTTTTTCGTGACTCACTCGCAACCAAAATTTTCGTCCCCTATGTTCACTCCAAATCATTACACAAGAGTTTTATCCCTAAGTTCACACTTAAATCATTACAATGAGTTTTCTCTTTAGGCTCACTCACAAATCTTTTATAACAATCACATTTTAGACTATGTCCACTCACAAAGGGATTTCCCAACCACAAGTATATGAATATGAAAATTTAAGTACAACTTGGATACTCATAAAAGATAAGAAAAATTAATGATATGAGTTGTTAACCCAAGAAATTTAAACTCACTACAAATGATATGAATGTGTAATATGTAAGATTGAGTATGAGAGTGTATGATGATGAAGGTTTTGTTAAGACTGGTACGCCAGTGTACAAATACCAATATGCTAGTCCTACAAATGTAACAGCTATATTATCGATGAAGGTTAAAGCGCACATATCGATTTACTGACTGATATAAAAATCGGTATGCCGATTAGCTCACCGGTATAGGGACCGATATGAATCATCTGGGTTCCAGTGGCTGTGCAAACTCCAACTGACTAGTGTGGGAGATCAGTATAGAATAGCCTGATTCCAGAGAGCATGCAAATCTGCCCAAGGCAAAGCAAGGTCACCGATATGATGCTCTCAGTGCATAAGTATCAAGATAGAAAGGTTAAAATCATTTTGCACATGACCATAACACATTTAAATGATGTACATATGTCCTATGAGCTTAGATGTTTAAATTATTAACTCACTTACAAAGAGAATCCTAAGCTAAGATAACACAAGATTTTCTTCAATAAACACTTGAATCTTCACATCCATTTGCTCTTTATCACCAATTATTTCGACATCTTTTTGTAAGTTCGCTAATGCGTGTTGAAGTCTCTTCCACATTGCATCATCAAAATACATCATTGAGTGCTATGACACTAACAAATTGTGAGCTGATTAGGCACAGCTTTAAGGAATGTACAAGCAATGACACATGAGAGGAACCTGGAGAGAGTGGTCGAAAGTTTAGATTCGGAGCATGGTTGAAAAGCAGTCCCAATGGGAGAATGGATGAGGGCAAATAGAAACAAAACTGAAGGGGGAACACAACCAGAGATCATTTAACAGAAACCACTAAACAAAGCAGGAGGGAAGGTGTAATGGAAATTATACGCACTCAAGAAATAGCTGCAAGAAACAAGACGAAAGCAAACGGCACACCAGGAACAACGAAGCTCACACAACGCAACCGTTCAAGAAGAGTAAAATGAATCAACCACGAACAGAACAGCCAGTACCAACATCAAGAAACCCAACACAGCAAGTCAACGGGGATGTCCAAGTTGCTATACCTGCTACACAAGCATTGCTAACTGAGTCGATGTGGATTAAGGAGAAACAGTGAGCAATTAATGTGGGTGAAGGAAACGAGACAGAGGCATGGGTCTTCTGACTTTATGATTTGAGAGCAATCTCGGTTTGAAGAGATTAAGAAAAGTAGAGGGAAAATGAAAGTGGAGGGAAATAATGCACACAAATTTGACTAATAGGCCAAAGATTGATCAAGCCCATAGAAAGCTGGGGGTTCTGAGAGGAGGTCAGAGTTTACTTCTGATTTTAAAAGGGTAGTGCAGACTGCAGAGCTGTGGATTAAATGATTTAGGATGTCCACTTGGTCCTATAGAAGATTTGGTGGAAATTTTGATTCAGGAGAGACTAGACAGATTCTTGGGCGGATTGAAAACCTGTTTACCTCAACAAACCCCAACCAAAGCCAAATCAATAAAAGCTCTAGAAGGAATATCATGTCGTATCTCTGAGGATATGAAACTGATGCTGGACTTCCCTTTCTCAGCCAATGACATTGTTGAAGCCTTAAACCAAATGCACCCTTCTAAGTCTCCTGGTCCTGATGGCCTCACAGCTGGTTTCTACCAGAAACATTGGAAGTCAGTGAATGAAAATGTCATACAAACATGTCTCTCTGTCCTAAACTCCCATAACTATGTTTCCAGCCTAAACCATACCCTAATTGCTCTTATTCCTAAACAAAACCAACCCAAGCCAGTCACTGTTTTTCGTCCCATCAGTCTCTGCAATGTGATTTATATGATAATAGCTAAAACCGTTGCCAATAGATTGAAGGGCTGTATTGGAAGCATCATCTCTTGTAATCAAAGTGCTTTTATTCCAAAGAGGCTAATCACTGACAACATAATCATAGGTCATGAAAGTCTTCACAAAATCAGAAATAGGAGAAAAGGAAAGCATGGGCTGGTGGCACTAAAACTCGATATAAGTAAAGCTTATGACAGGGAGTGGTGTTTTGTGGATAAGATTATGGAGAAAATCAGAAAATCGGTTTCCAGTCCAATGGAGGAAGCTGGTACTTAATTGCATTTCTTCCCCAACCTTTTCAGTTCTTATCAATGGAGAAGCTAAAAGGCTGATTCACCCACAAAGAGGACTGAGGCAAGGTTGTCCTCTGTACCCCTATTTGTTCATGTTGTGTGCTGAAGCCTTCTCAGGCTTGCTGCAAAAGGCAGAAACAGAAAGGAAAATTACAGTGTAAAGTTTGGGAAAGAGCTGAGTGTTTCACACCTTTTTGCAGATGATAATCTAGTCTTCTCCAAGGCTGCACACCAAGAATGCAGCTATTTGAAGGGCATATTCGATTGATATGCCTTAGCTTCAGGCCAAATATTTAATTTTGACAAATCCTCCATCATGTTCAGTCCAAATACCGACAAAATCACATCAGAAGCTATTAAAAAGATCATGAATCTCAACGTGGCTGCTCACCATGAGAAGTATTTGGGGCTGCCTCACTGATAGGAAAGAATAAGAAACTGGTGTTCAATGAGCTGAAGTTAAAGAATAAGAGACCCTTATAAAAGCTGTAGCCCAAGCAATCCCGGCTTACACAATGAGTGTCTTCAAAATCCCTTGGAGTCTTTGTGATGAGATTGAGAAGAAATTGAATGCTTATTGGTGAGGTTCAACCGAATCAACAAAGAAAATCCATTAGACTAGTTGGCAGAGGTTGGATGAATCAGAAAAAGATGGAGGGTTAGGATTCAGAGATTTAGAGGCTTTCAACCAACCTCTTCTAGCAAAGCAAGGTTGGAGGATTCTTCAAGATCCAAACTCATTGGTGGCTAGGGTCCTCAAAGCAAAGTATATCAGAAATGGTCTTTTCCTAAATGCTGAGCTGGGTAGAAGCCCCTCCTTTATTTGGCGGAGTATTATTTGGAGAAGGAAAGTGCTAAAGAAAGGTATCAGATGGTGTATAGGCAATGGAAAAGCATCCCTTTATTCAAGCAATTGGTTGCCCAGACCACATTTATTCAGGTCGATATCTCCTCGCACTCTCCCTCCAAACTCCAAAGTGCAAGTTCTGCTGGATGAGAGGAATAATTGGAATGAAAATCTGATTAGGGAGCACTTTATGGCAGCAGATATTGATGATACCTTTGCCTAGAATCCCCAAGGAAGACAAGATATGTTGGCATTTCGACAAGAGAGGATTGTTTTCTGTAAAAAGTGCATATTTTGTAGCTTTAGAACGCAACAAGGGATCGAAAGCAGCTACTTCTACTACTAATGCAGATCTGTGGAATCATGTATGGAAAGTTATCTCCTTCCAAAGATTACGATCTTCCTATGGAAAGCTTTGTCCGAAATGCTTCCAATATCAAAAAGGCTAACGGCAAAGAAGATTCTGAATAGTGATTTGTGTCAAAGACGCTTGAGAGAGCCTGAAACTACAATACATGCTCTATTTCACTGCAAATTCTCCAAGTCATGCTGGAGAAACTCCAATTATGCAAGTCTGGTCAGCAAGGCTAAGAGAGAGAGCTTCTGGGAATTCTTGAATATATGCTTTACCAGCTTAACTAGATTGGAGGAAAAAGAAGTGATAGCGTTAATGTCAGCTATTTGGGGAGCTAAGAATGAAGGGCTGTTTCAGGAAAAGAAAGTTGATATTCGGCATGTGCAACCAAAAGCAGAGGCAGTGTGTGTGTCAGCCTCGGGTTTGAATCAAGTTAGTGAATCTTTAAGCTCTTGTTATAACAACTCCAATGACTTCCTCTGGTCACCTCCTCCCCAAGATTGGATCAAGCTTAATGTTGATGCGACAAAACCAGAAGGGTGATACCATTGCAGCAGGAATTAGCAGAAGATTCAATGGGGATGTGGAAGTTACTGAAGTAAATGCCATTTTGTTTGGAATTCAATGTGCGAAAGAGGCTGGGTTCCCATTTTTGTTAATTGAATCAGAGGCTCTATATGTTGTGAATTTAGTGTTGGGTAAAACTAGTAGTTGTAAAGAGCTGTTTTGAGTAGTTTCGGATATTCAAGACGCATTTAGGGACCTAAATTCTTTTGATGATTCTAGATAATTCATAATGACATCAAAAAAATTCATATAACCAACTAAACCTAACAATAAAAGATTAATATAACCGCCTCAACAAGGTTATTTTCCGTTGTTGCCTGATCAAAGCTTTGGATTAAACTAATTATAGTTTTTTTTTTTTTTTTAAAAAAACAAAGAGATTCAATTACTCAAGAAGCAAAGTGGGTGATGAGCTTTAACTGAAATCATGTAATTTTTGTCTAAAATTATAACTTTTTGAAGCTAATTAATGCTATACAGATGTACAAAAGCAACAAAACATAATGAGATATGGTTAGGTCAACTATCGGGAAGCTGATCATAGATAAGCTACATAAGTCATCTTACCACACATATATGCTTTAGGGTTTAAAATGTGTCAATAGGGTTCCATAGAGATGATGCCCCGTTCTAAGACTTTCTAACCGGTCACAAATATGATATAACACTATCTACTCTTATTGTCTGATATGTCCAAAAGAAACAGAGAGGCTACCCTGCGGGTACATGAACTCGTACAACTATATTCCAATATATGATACTCTTTGGTACAGAAAACGACAGATGGAGATATTCATAGAGTTCACGCTGCAAGAGATGCTACACAAGCATAAAAACCATACGGGTAACAACACACGATAGACCATACAAGCATATGTTTATTTATTTATTAAAGCCAGTACGATTACTCGTGATCCGATGGAGATTAAAACGCACAAGTTATGCGGCAGCATCAATAGGGTGGTCCCCAGCATCCTTCTGCAAGAAATTTTGAACATATTCCTTCCTGCAATATAACTCCCATGGTAAGACTAAGAAAGCCCTAAGCATTCCATCACACCATATGTGTATATATACCATTACCAGGGGGAAAAAAGATGTACATAGCACAAGGAAATGGCAGAACCATACCTTGCAGGTAGATGATCATGGGGACGGTTGAATGGAGTCCAAACTGGATCACCCACAAACAGACGCATGGCCTGCAAAAAAAATTATAGCAAAAGAATTATCATTCAGTACATAATTGACACAGGCCATAGAAGGTGAATTTCTGGTGGAATAGCAAGGTAATATCTTAATTATCTACCAACGAATAATATAGCAATTCCCTGGTAAGGGGACGTGATACTTAAGTTATTATGATATCTGAGTAATATTCTGAAATGCAACAAAATCACCATATCAATTATTGATTCATAGAAAAGGAATACAAAAAGTAATGATAGTGGGTTTCCTATGAGGTGAGGAGTCGCAGTCACTAAAAGACTAGCAGTGAAGATGAATATGATGATAGCTTTGCTTGCACAACATCATAGAATCCTTCACATTCTTCAATTGTGGTGAGGAGTCGCAGTCACTAAAAACTAGCAGTGAAGATGAATATGATGATAGCTTTGCTTGCACAACATCATAGAATCCTTCCACATTCTTCAATTAGGCAAGCATCAAGACAACATCTAGCAACAACCACATTTGTCATATACTAATTTATTGAGATTTGAGGCAAACTTCAATTGCCAAGGGACAAAAAGGGGGGTGTTTATTGGGAGGAAATGATGTTGACATTCAACGGGCAAACAAGTTAAAAATAATTTTTCATATGCATGTGTAATGGCTATACCTTTATGTAGTTGTCTGTATCCAATGTAAAGCGATGATAACATCCAGCAGGTAAAACAATCATTCCTCCCTCTTTACCCATATGCGAATCCATTTTTCATTACGGTCCCTGACATCGAAGTACCCTTCACCAGAACGAAAACCCTCAATACTGAACTGTTAGCTATGTAGTGAGTGCAAATTGTATCAAAATTAATCTTACCACTCCCTGCTACACAGTAACGGATCTCTTCATCGGTGTGAAGATGTTCTTCGAAAAATTTTTTGATCTTTTCTTCATAATTTGGAAGCTTTTCTGGGCAAACCTCGCAGAAGTCCTGAACAAAGGTTTATCTAGTTAAATTTACTGTTCATGAGTAGACTCACTGTCATATTGCACGTATATGTGGTTAAAGGCTACATAGTTTTTATTAATTAGATATTTTCTACCATCAACTCCTAATAACATGAAATTTTACATCATGGAAGGGATTTATTATAAAAACACACTGGATGAAAACCTTATATCAGACAAGGAGAAATAGCAAGATAAGGAGAAGGGCAAAATGTCCCACTGAAAAAAAACAGTAAAGAATAAATACATAAATGAATTTACTGTGACAAACCATGTAAGAATTCCGCGACCTTCACGAATCTTCTTCAATTCCTCATCAGTTTCATAGTTATCAGCGTCTAATCGCCAGCTGAGTACTCCAAGTTCTACAAGGCAACAAAATGTTACAAACTAAAAGTTTGGGCATCTCATCAAATCCATATATTTGCAAAGATGCTTACCAGAAAGCTGGTCCAGGGACACAAATTCCTTGGGATCCTTGTGATGGGGGAGTCTTTGGTCTTCATTTCTATCATCCATGTACCATGCCTGAGTAACTTCCTCTCTAGGATCCTGCATAAATTGTACATTTTGGAAGGAAAAAAAAAAGTTATTGCCATATACTACATTTTTTCCTGACAGTAAAAATACACTGAACTGAACTGAGAAGGACCCAAGAAATATCGTATGGAATATAATGTTTTTAGCAAACAACAAATTAAAACCAATGTTCCGAAGACTTGCACAAGATCATCAATCCTTTACATCTGCATGTAACATGAAAGAACAAGCCTTTCAACAACAACTCGATTTTATTAGAACCATCCTTTATGAAGCACATAAAGAAAGTGGTGACAACAACATATTCCAAGTTCCAACATCTAGGTCCATAAACTAACTCCGCAATTTATTCAACTTAAGCTAACAGTTTAAATATTAAAAATTAAAAAATCTAAAACATAAAATTAAATAAACTAAAATTACAAGCATCAATCACCACAAATGTGAAAATACAACACATCACGAAATCAAAGTTTCAATTTTTTGATATTATGTAACAGAAAATAAACAATCGCAATAACAATAATGTTTTAAATTACATCATCTCCGGATTCTATTGAAATAACAAATGATTGATCCACACTAGATTGTTCAAAAATTTAAAACGGTTACCGTTTATTAAACAGAACCCCAAAAAAGTTATATTTAATAATGAATAATTAAAAAAAAAAAAAAAAAAAAAAAAATAGGACTAAATCGAAGTACCTGAGACGCAACCATGGTTTCTGAAAATTCTCTGAACAAAGCTAAAGGATCAAGGGATCGGGATTTTAAAACGCGAGTTATTATAATTTAAAGACCAAAATACCCTTATCGTTTTACTTTGTTTGTCAGCGGCGCGCAATCCTATGTGCTTGAGGGTATTACGGACTTTTCGTTAGGCCAGATCTTTCAGCCTCAGTGGTTGGATTGAAAAAACAATCATAAACAAGTCTAAAATTTATTATTAATTAATAATACTCACTGCCAATAAAAATAGATTGCCAAATATTGTTCCGAAAATAAAACTCCATATAATTAAAAAGTTTTTATTTTTTATTTTTAAGTGTTTGTCTGTTAGAGATAAAGATTTAGAAAAACCAAATTATAAGAAGGGAAATTATCAATTTTTTATCTAAAAAATTTGAAATCGTTTTATTTTTTTCACATGAAATTTCAAATTTTTTATTTTTTTTCATTTTATGAGGTGAAAAACGGGTAATTTTTTTAAATTAAGTGAATAATTTGTAAAAAATTTCACCTTATCGAATAAAAAAGGTAAATAATTTTTAAACTGTAAGTGGAAAATAAAACAAATTCAAAATTTTGATCGCAAATATTTACGCTATTTATCATGAGAAAAAATGATAATTTTCTTAGTAATAAATAATAAATATAGACATTAAATCATAAAAATATTAAAAAATAAAATAGACTAAAAAAATACTCTAAAATAAAAATTAATACATAGCCCAGCTTATAACTTATGAGAAAATTTATATGAGACAAATGGACCGTTAAATCAATAAATGACACGTCCAATCAATAATTATTTTCAAAATAATTAAGACATGCGTCACTAACTGATTAATGATTTTATAAAACTGGTCCGATATAAATTTTTCTCCTTATTTAGACCGTGAAAAAGATGCTATTGAGGAAGCCGAATCTGAGGTCATCTATTACGTCAATTATGGGATTTTTGTAACAGTGTATTGTGAACGAATGAAGGCAAAATTTGATCTATATTCATCATATGATTCTAAGATTAAAATTAAACTTTGAAAAATACAAATTACGTGTCAATGTTTGCTTTTGATAATTTTGACATGCGATCAAACCGGATGTGTGGCGCTCACCGTTTGATAATTATGTTACGAATCCAAGGGGAGAGCTCATAAGACCATAACATTGTACGACGCCCACACGTCTTGGAATTTCTGGTATTAATTTTGATATCATTATTATGAATTTATGAGTATGATTTCATCGTTAAAATTAATTTACAAGGAAAATTACTAAAAAATTAATAATTATCAATTAATTTCATATTTAATCAATATGAGACAAATAAACTATAACATATATAGTTAGTTTTGTATGGACAGTTGCAATTTCAGAACAATTGCAGTTTATACACTGGCTTGTAAAATTTAGCATTTTGCTATTAAATGAAATTTTGACAATATAATATTTTATTTATTCACATATGACGACACCACTTACTCAAATTATTTGAGATATTTTAATCGTGTTTTTCTCCTATGATCTCAATCGAAATCCTGGGTTCGGATCTAATGAGTGTATTTCTTGTAAGAGCCTGGGACAGCCGGGGATTTACATGCTTCGCTTAAACCCGAAATGGGTGATTTGGCAGCGGGATTTCCAATGATTCAAAAAAAAATGCTACACTCACTTTTTCAGATTATTGTCATTTTTTGGATGTGTAATGTTCCATAAATTATTACAAAGGCTCGCAGTCGTCCTATAAAAATTTTCTTTAAGTTTTTAAAAGAATATTGTGATCGTACAAGATTGTAATTAAATAGTTGAGCGATTCAATTTGATCGAAAATCGTCAAATTTAGTTTTTTAATAATTTTGTCTGATTTTTGACCAATTAAGCAGCGATTTTCATTTTTGAAAAATGCTTAATTTATAGAAATACTCATTTTCTCTTTTTTTTTTTCCTCAGTTTTCTTATTCTTTAGAGATTTTAATCAGATATGTCACTTTTGATTGTTTAATATTTTTTCATGATAATAAGTGATTTTTGGATGATATTGATAAATGAGTTTTAAATTTTTTATTTTCAATCATGCGAAATATCAATTTTACTCTTCCCGATTAATTTCTGATTAATCTCTAAATATTTCTAATAATCGCAAATCACTTCTAATTAAACTGCAAGGGTTGCATATGCATATCTTTATTTCCTCTGTCCAATTGAATTCTATAAATAACATTTCGATCTATTTCTCCATATTTTTAAATGATATGATGAGTACCTATAATATACACTTTTCAGTGTATTTATTATTGATTTCCCTATATTTTATGTTCTTGAATGTGTTAAATGGACTAATATTCATTAATTTATTATCTATGATGCATTATATGAAGCATTGAGCAAAAAGGAGTGAAAAATCTGAAATTCTCAATTTGCATTAGTGACTTCTTATTTTGTGCAGTCTTCAGTATTTTTTGTCATATCTTTCTCATATGATGTCCAATTTAAGTTGCGTTGGAAAGAAAACTTAATTATCTACAACTTTGTAGTTTACGTCGAAGACTGAATCGGACTCCTTCATGACTATAATCGAGCTTGAAATTGATAATTTTGCACTGTCAGCCAGAGTTGGAAAAGTCTATGGCGCGCCACTAAGACCTTTGTGGCACGCCACCAATTCGATAACTTCGAAATTAAATAGGAAACTTGGATTTTATGAAATTATATAAGGGGAACGTTTAGGGTTACTTCACATACATTTTGGGGAGGAAAATAAGTCTCTTTTGATACTAAAACACTATCTAAACATAACAATCATTCAAGAACAACCAATAACAATAAGATCAAACAAGAATCAAGAAAAGGAGATTGAAGAATTTGGAAATTGAAGATTGCCAACCTTCATGATTTATTTTCTTTATTTATTCTTTATTGTTTATTATGTTGAATACCATGATATTTTTATTTATCTTCTTTATCATGAACTAAATTTTGTTTTAGGATTGCAATGAAACCTATTATGAACTTTTATTAATTAAATCTTTTTATAATTTATTTGTGATCCTCTATGTGGATTATTTATCATTCTTCTCACTTAATGTGTTCTATTGTTTGATCATCAATATGATAGTTGTGGTAAACCCTAGGTAACTTGGAAATGGAATTTTGGTTTAGCTTTGGGAATTGATAACGTGGGATCGTATTCAATAATTGATTTCTATACATGATATGAATATACATGTAGGACATGCGTAGCCATGATTAGAACTTGATCATATGAGTTTGACTTAGATTAATTATCATAGGAATATAGGTAATTGAACTAAATTGGTCATTTCTCTACTCGACCATCAGAAAAGACTTGTAGATAATTTCGTCTTCTATGTTAATAATTCATTATATTTGATCAGTTTATAAAGAGATGAAAAGATTTAAGGGAATATTGTGTGAAATTTGTGATCCTATGTTCTTTTTACCTTGCAATTTTTGCTTATTTAAATTTATTTTTCTTTTACTTTAACTTGTTAGTTAATACCTCTTCCTTCATAATCGTTAGTCCGAATAAGATTAGGGTTGATAAACTTTAATATTTGACATTAATAATAATTACTCGTGGGATTGGTATCTTTTTGTATTATTTGTGCGATTTTGTATAACACGCAAGCATATGTATCACGACATGAAATGAAACTTGTTGATGGTGTTTTGTAGGCACTATGATATTTAAGCAGCACGGCATGGGTAAAAGGGTAACTCCCTTCTTGATCGAGATCATTAATACCGACCCGACCACATGAGTTAGGGGCCGAGCACTTATGATCTGTAACCCGACCACATAAGATCGGATGACCGGGCATTATAAGATCGACAACAGCATTCTCAGCTCAAATGACCATTATGGCCGACCTCATGAAGACCGAGCATATGGCGAGGCGTGCTCCGGAAGATGACACCCTATTCTTGCGGATAAGACGACAAGTTATCCTATTTTCATGAGGAAAACTGGTGAGTCAGAGTCCTAATAGGATAAAGAAAGTAAATGTAGTTTTGATTAGGAATCCTTATGAGAAAAGGGAATAGTTTTGACTAGGAATCCTTATGGGAAAAGGGAATAGTTTTGACTATGAATCCTTATGGGAAAAGGGAATAGTTTCAACTAGGAAATTCTTGTAGGAGAAGGAATCTGATTTCTACACTATTATAAATAGAAGGGTAAAGTGCGCATAAAGGAAAAAAACAAGGGGAAGAGGTGGAGAACGAATATCAGGATCAGAATTATTACGATCAGACTTGTAAAAACCAGAAGCAGAGCCGAGAAGCGTGTTTGAGTAATAAAAGTATCATCCTTTTTGTGCCCGTGGACGTAGGTCGGACCAAATCCGCCGAACCACGTTAAATTTCCTTGTCGATTGGTGTATTTATCTGTCTTTTGCTAAGTTTGCTTTTGGTCCCCCATAACCAAACATTCACTATTGAGGGAGGATTGTCTCGGGGGTAATATTCTCATATTGCCCTTAGACCAAAATCAGCCGTCAACAGTTGGCGCTGTCTGTGGGGAACTCAACAAAAAGCAGCTCGCGTAGTAAGACGATGGCAGAAGATGGAAATCACTGATCGTCAGGGATTTCACCAGATAGTTCGGGAAATCCAGGATAAAGGTCTGTTGGCCGAGCCTAATTTGAGGAGGTTCCCAATTAAGAAGGGAAATAGTAGGGCATACTGTATCTACCATGACGTAAGGGGACATGCCACGAATGGTGCAGAGACTTGCGGGAGCAGGTGGAAGACTTGGTGAAAGAAGGCTATCTCAGTGTGTACATAGACCATTCGCTTTTGAGGTCGACCAATAGTTGATAGCGGAAGTCATCCGGTCGGATGCGTGAATGCTGAGATGCAGAAATGATGTATTAAGAAGAGCATTGCTTGTAGTGACCTCATAGAGTTGCAAGAAAGGCACACCAGATCCAAAAAGGTGAGTAAAACCTCTTCTGACTTAGGTTGACATTTGATTATGCTTGTTTGTTATGGCTCACACTGTGGACGCTGGATTTTCGGCCGAGGTCCTCAATCAGAATTTGTAGGTTGGGCACTAGCAATCCTGCAAGACAAAGGTAGAGTGAGCGGGAGTAGATAGACTACCACCGGTGTGGTGGGTGCCGGGGACACTCCGACGCCCAGTCAGTGGCACGAAATAATTTGTAAAGTGGGAAAGCAAGGTTGAATATTACCTCTCTACTTCCTTTGTTTGGCCGTGAGGGCCGTGTAATATATGAAGGGATCAAGGATTGAGAGTATGAAGTATTAGGGTGAGGGAAATGAGACTTGAATGAATTCTTCCCGTATTCTTTTCATATTTATAGATAAAACATGATCTGATGTTGGTGTATTTGGTAATGGTTTTGGAGTATGAGGATTAGTGCTAGATTAGGTTAAGTGGAGTGGTTATTAGTTTATGATTTAATTGTAATCAAATAATACATAATTCTTTGGGCTTTGGTCCTTATTTTCGGGCCTAACATGCTGATGGGCTTAAGGTGAAAGACAGTTTTACCCTTGACCAAATTTGGCCCATACAGTTTGTCCCTTACTCTCTAAGTCAAAGATTTTTGCTTTAGAGAGTATTTTATCCGTGTCGTATGAAAAAAGAGCGCAAAGTGTGTTACCTTCTGCCAAATGTCGTGTCAAAATATATACAAAAACTAGGTTTCCGTTGCATGCATCTTAGCTTCTTGATTTATCTAGGGTCATGAAGTACGTGTTTTTTGACCGAACTGAAATAGAATTTCAGGAGTTCATGAGTCCAGGGGAATGTTCCTTGTCGACTGAATCAAACGGTAGTTCAGGAGTATGCTTGACTCGACATGAGTCCAGGGAATGTCCCTTGTCGACTGAACCAGACGGTGGTTCAGGAGTTTACTTGACTCGACATGAGTCCAGGGGAATGTCCCTTGTCGACTGAACCAAACGGTGGTTCAGGAGTTTACTTGACTCGACATGAGTCCAGGGGAATGTCCCTTGTCGACTGAACCAAACGGTGGTTCAGGAGTTTACTTGACTCGACATGAGTCCCTTGTCGACTGAACCAGACGGTGGTTCAGGAGTTTTACTTGACTCGACATGAGTCCAGGGGAATGTCCCTTGTCGACTGAACCAGACGGTGGTTCAGGAGTTTACTTGACTCGACACATGAGTCCAGGGAATGTCCCTTGTCGACTGAACCAAACGGTGGTTCAGGAGTTTACTTGACTCGACATGAGTCCCTTGTCGACTGAACCAGACGGTGGTTCAGGAGTTTTACTTGACTCGACATGAGTCTAGGGGAATGTCCCTTGTCGACTGAACCAAACGGTGGTTCAGGAGTTTACTTGACTCGACATGATCGACATGTCCAGGCAATGTCCCTTGTCGACTGAACCAAACGGTGGTTCAGGAGTTTACTTGACTCGACATGAGTCCCGGGGAATGTCCCTTCGACTGAACCAGACGGTGGTTCAGGAGTTTACTTGACTCGACATGAGTCCAGGGGAATGTCCCTTGTCGACTGAACCAAACGGTGGTTCAGGATTTTACTTGACTCGACAAGAGTCCAGGGGAATGTCCTTTGTCGACTGAACCAAACGGTGGTTCAGGAGTTTACTTGACTCGACATGAGTCCAGGGGAATGTCCCTTGTCGACTGAACCAAACGATGGTTCAGGAGTTTTACTTGACTCGACATGAGTCCAGGGGAATGTCCCTTGTCGACTGAACCAGACGGTGGTTCAGGAGTTTACTTGACTCGACATGAGTCCAGGGAATGTCCCTTGTCGACTGAACCAAACGGTGGTTCAGGAGTTTACTTGACTCGACATGAGTCCAGGGGAATGTCCCTTGTCGACTGAACCAAACGGTGGTTCAGGAGTTTACTTGACTCGACATGAGTCCCTTGTCGACTGAACCAGACGGTGGTTCAGGAGTTTACTTGACTCGACATGAGTCCAAGGGAATGTCCCTTGTCGACTGAACCAAACGGTGGTTCAGGAGTTTACTTGACTCGACATGAGTCCCTTGTCGACTGAACCAGACGGTGGTTCAGGAGTTTTACTTGACTCGACATGAGTCCCGGGGAATGTCCCTTGTCGACTGAACCAGACGGTGGTTCAGGAGTTTACTTGACTCGACATGAGTCCAGGGGAATGTCCCTTGTCGACTGAACCAAACGGTGGTTCAGGAGTTTACTTGACTCGACATGAGTCCCTTGTCGACTGAACCAGACGGTGGTTCAGGAGTTTTACTTGACTCGACATGAGTCCCGGGGAATGTCCCTTGTCGACTGAACCAGACGGTGGTTCAGGATTTTACTTGACTCGACATGAGTCCAGGGGAATGTCCCTTGTCGACTGAACCAAACGGTGGTTCAGGAGTTTACTTGACTCGACATGAGTCCCTTGTCGACTGAACCAGACGGTGGTTCAGGAGTTTTACTTGACTCGACATGAGTCCAGTGGAATGTCCCTTGTCGACTGAACCAGACGGTGGTTCAGGAGTTTACTTGACTCGACATGAGTCCCTTGTCGACTGAACCAGACGGTGGTTCAGGAGTTTTACTTGACTCGACATGAGTCCAGGGGAATGTCCCTTTTTATCATTTGTCGAGTGATTATAAGGCATGCACCGGGGTTTGCTTCATCAATTTTTCATGAATGAAAATGATCTTCAGATCTTCCACGTGTCGTTTAACGGAGTTAAACCTAGCGCAAATAACGAGGAGTCTTATGGTGGGAAATGAACCGCCAAAAGAAGTAGTATAAGAGTGGCTTGATGGGTTCATTTGTTTCATTCACAAGATCAATCGATTTGGGAGAGAACTTCAAGGCTTCAAGGTACTTCTTTACACTCTCTTCGCGTTCTTCATTTGCTTTGAATATTCGTAGAGTAGCTTCAATCTGTTCTAAGCTAAATTAGGTTGTTTGATCTTTAGAATCATACGTTATCTGGTGGATTTGTGTTTGGAGATAGGAGTAGGATTGATCTTTAAGGAACCCAAATCTTAGAAATTATTTGTTTGTAGACTCGTTGATTAGAATATGTCGAGTGGAGACTCTTTAGAAAGTTTAGAAGACAGATCGATACATTCGTAGGATTATCATCGAGTGAATCGACAGAAGAAAAATCATTAAGGGAATGGTCGCGTCAAGAGTTATTCGAGGAACCTGTAACCGTTTTGTCGAATGAAATCCCGTTGCAGGGCAATTCCTATTAGATCATTGGCAGCTGTCGAGGAATTTAGTGGAGGGGTGAGCACAAGTGAGCCTACCAACATACTAACCAAGAACCCAGCTAGTCGAATGACGGCTAGTTTGCTGATGGAAATTAGGATTAAGAATAGATTTCCTAGATCAATGGACTGAGGGTGCCCTTGCCGTCTGAAAGGATCGATTATAAAATTCCCGGATGGATTGGTTTTTATGTAGTACCGTTTTCTAATGGGCTCAGATTCCCTATTCCGAGGTTAGCTTGGGAAATTTTGGATCATTATGGGATTGCTCCTTCACAACTAATGCCGAATGCTTGGAGGATTTTAATGTCGATTGAATGCTTAGCATTCGAACAAGGGTTATTGTTTGAGGTGAATGACATTTTATATTCATACTACCTTAAAGAGCACCTAACTGAAAAAGGGAGATATACTTTGTACCTTCGTCGTAAGAGGGAACAAATAGTTATGGGGCTTCCAACAAACGATAGGGGTAATTGGCAGTCGGACTATTTCTTTGTGAAAAATGAGGGTATCTTTGGGTCGACTGGAATGGGTCGAGTTTCAGAATACTGGAGTGTATTTAGTGAGTATCAGCTTCTTTTTTATTGAAAATTTATCAATGTTATTGTCGTATGATACTAATGTATGGATTGTTTATTATGCAGGTCCTTTTCGAAACAGTTTATTCGACAAAACACCTCTTATTTTGTCGAACACAAAAGCTCTTCTTGATCTTCCCGTCGAACAAAGAGATTGGAGGATAATCTTGGTAGAGCAGAGATTAAGAGCAACTTTACAGTGGAAAGAAATCTTCGAATCAGAAGGTATATCTACCCCTTTGGCACTTTCTAAAAACGTATTGGAAGTCATCTACTGTACTCGGTCGATTCGAGCTCTGTACGGAAAGGTGTGGTTTATAAAGACATTAACTCCAAAAAATAATTATGCGCAGAGGACATGGCGTCGAGGCAAATAAAAGTAGCATCAATTGATGAGTTGATGAGCCGAAAAAAGGCTAGGAAGCTCAAGATAAAGGAGCCAGAAGTGGAGGTTCCAGAACCACAATTGGTATCGTCGACTGGAACTCCAAAGCATAAGGGGAAGTCGACCGAAATAGTTGTCAAAGGGGGGAAAAGGAAGGCGGATGAAATCGAAGAAATTGATAATATAGTTGTCAGGATTCCATCAGGGTCGACTGCAATTTCTGACGACCCATCAAGCCTTGACCCTTTTATTAAGAAGCTTCTGCTGGAAGAGGATGAACAGAGGCTATCCAAGATTGGCCCGGTCGAGTCGATGAAAAAGGCTGCGGCTTTAAATTACCAAGTAAGAAAGTAAATAGAAATTCATAATAATTTGTAAAATGGATTCTAATCAAATCCTTTTTTCCAGGCAATGGAGTGCAGCTTACATATGCAGCGATATGTCGAATCGACTCTTAAGAAACAGAGAGAGATGGATAAATCATTTGCGGCTATGAAAAAGGAAGTGGTCCAAAAGAAGTCGCTTGAAAAAAAGAAATGCTGAATTGGAGAAGGAGTTGAAGGAAGTGAAGGCAACACTTCAGATGGAAAATGAGACTTCTGAGGTTACGATTGAAAGCTATAAGGATGCGTTCGAGAATGTGAAGAAGGAGAATGAAGAATTACTTGAGAATCTTGAAGGGATTGCTCTTGAATCTATGATGAAAGAACGCAGTCATCTGATGAAGGATTTCCTTGATGGGAAGTCAGGAGCTTGGGAACCAGAGAAATGGATTCACACAGTATGACCAACTATTGGCAGGAATTTCTTTTTCAACGAGGGTGATGTGGAAGAGAAAGGTGAAGAGGTCGACTCGAAAGTGGCTGAAAGAGAAGTAATTGAGGGAGCGGCTGAAGTTCAAGAAACGGACAAGAAGAGTGAAGAACTTAGTCGAATGGAAATCGAGTCGACTACTCAGTTCAAGAAATTCCTGCACCTGAAGTTGCTGCTGAATGCATTCAGGAAGAAGCTACTCCAGAAATTTGAATCTCTTTGTAATTTTAATTTAACTCCTTTGTAGAACAATTTTAATGATTAATGATATTTTGGGATGATATTTCAAATGAAATTTAAGTCGAATCACACAATACATAAAGTAGAAAATTACTCTGAACCTTAAATATGAATAAATGCACGCATAAATTACCGGTGAAATTGCTTAAGGTGAATTGCATTCCAACTATTGTGAATTTGTCTCCCCTCAATTGTTTGTAATTGTAGGCTCCGTGTCGTCAACAACTCTTGTGATGATGTATGGACCTTCCCAATTTGGTCCCAACTTCCCTTCTCCGACTTCTTGTGTTTTGAAAAACTCTTCGTAGTACCCAATCCCCTTCCTTGAATGTTCTGCTTCTGACATTTTTGTTGAAATATCTCGCCATTCTTTGTCGATGAGATGCAAGTCGTATGGTCCCCTTTTCTCGTCTTTCGTCGATTGTGTCTAGATTCATATACATCAACTGTTGATTTGCCTCATCACCAGCGTATTGGTAGCGTAGAGAAGGAATGGTTTCTTCGATTGGAATTACTGCCTCTGTTCCAAATGCCAAAGAGAAAGGAGTTTCTCCAGTGGAAGAACGGATGGTCGTTTTGTAGGACCACAATACTCCAGGAAGCTCGTCTGCCCATGATCTTTTCGCCCTCTCCAATCTTTTCTCAAAGTATTCAAAAGAGTCTTGTTAGAAGACTCAGCTTGCCCATTAGCTTGTGAAAGCGTGGGGTTGAAAAACTTAACTTGATCCCCCAATTTTTACAAAAGTCTTGAAAATGTCGGCTAATAAACTGGGAGCCATTATCCGTCACAATCTCCTTGGGAATGCCGAAACGACATATGATGTTTTTCCAGACAAATGTTTGAACTTCCTTATCTCGTATTTTGGCAAATGAGTCTGCTTCAATCCACTTTGAAAAATAATCTGTCAAGACTAGCATGTAGACTCGTTGTCCAGGGGCAGTTGGTAGCTTCCCTACAATATCCATACCCCACTTCATGAACGGCCATGGGGATAGGATAGGATTCAGCTTTTCTGGTGGAAGATGTGGAATAGGAGCGAATCTCTGACACTTTTCACACTTCTTCGTGTATTGACTGAATCAATTCTCATAGTTGGCCAATAATAACCCAGTCGAATGGGCGCGTGAGGCAAGGCTTCGTCCTCCAGAATGATTTCCGCATTCTCCTTCGTGCAATTCTGATAGTACATGTTGTGCTTGATCATGAGTAAGACATTTCAAGTAGGGTCCAGAGAACGACCTTTTCAATAGTTGTCCATTAAATATGGTGAATCTTGCTGCCTGCCTTTGAATCCTTCTTGCTTCATTTCTATCTTCTGGAAGCAGTCCATCTAGCAAGTATTTCATGATTGGTGTCATCCACGAGTCGTCCGAAGTGATGGTGCTGATCTCTTTGTTTCCTTCCAAATTGATGGCCAATTTAAATACACTACTGGAATTGTTTGTAGTTTGTCTCCATGCATCGTCGACCCGAGGGTAGCCAATGCGTTCGCCTGAGTGTTTTCACTTCTTGAAACCTGAGATATGTTGAATTCTTGAAATGTCGCCTGGACTTCTTTAACTTTCTGCAGTAGGATAACATTTGATGTCTCGTGCCTGATATGAACCTTGGAGCTGATTCACTACCAATTGGGAGTCTGATTTCACTTCGATTCTTCTTCCCCCAAGCTCTTTGACCAAGCTGATTCCTGCTATCAAAGCTTCATATTCTGCTTCATTGTTTGTAACTCGGAATCCACATTTAATTGCTTGTTGTAGTATGTCCCCATCAGGAGTAGTGATCACTATGCCAAGGCCGCACCCTTTCTTATTGCTAGAACCGTCGACTGAAAGTTTCCAAAGTGAATTTGATTGGATTGAATTGACTTCGGTACCTTCCAAGAGATTCTGAGTTGGATTGAAATCAGCTACAAAGTCAGCCAAGGCTTGAGATTTGATTGATGTTCTGGGCTGGTAAGTGATGTCGTGTTCTCCTAATTCGACAGCCCATTTTTTTAATCTTCCAGTCAACTCTGGTTCGTGTAGTATGCTCCTCAAGGGGTGCTCCGAGTAAACTGTGATAGGATGCCCTTGAAAGTATGGTCGTAGCTTCCTGGCAGACATTACCAAGGCTAGTACCAATTTCTCCAATGCAAATAACGTGACTCCGTATCAAGTAATGCTTTGCTTACATAGTAGACTGGAAGTTGGGTGCCATTCTCTTCTCGAATCAAAACAGCGCTCACTGCTTGGTCTGACACTCCCAAATACAAGAATAACCTTTCATTGTCGAGTGGTTTTGACAACAATGGTGGTGTTTAGTAAGCTTCTGCTTCAGCTCTTTCAGAGCTTGTTCGCAGGCTGGAGTCCATTCAAAGTTTTGTCTTTTTAATGGCTGAAAAGAACATAAAACTTTGTGTCTGTCGACTTGGAGATGAATCTGTTCAACGCAGCAATTCTCCCTGCTAGTCGCATGACTTCCTTTGGGCAGGTTGGTGAAGGAATTTCAAGTATGGACCTGATTTGATCTGGATTTGCCTCAATCCCTCGTTGTGTAACGACATATCCCAAGAATTTCCCAGAAGCAACTCCAAACGCACATTTTGTTGGATTCAATTTCATCCCATACCTATTCATCACCTTGAATGCTTCTTCCAGGTGTTGCAGATGCTGATCAGATTTCGATGATTTCACCAACATGTCGTCTACATACACCTCCATTGTTTTTCCAATCTGTTGTGAGAACATTTTATTGACCATTCTTTGATATGTAACACCTGCATTTTTGAGACCAAAGGGCATTACCTTGTAACAGAATATGCCCCTATTGGTCATGAAAGCTGTTTTCTCTTGGTCGTTTGGATGCATAAGGATTTGATTGTACCCAGAGTATGCATCCATAAAACTTAGCAATTCGTGTCCAGCTGTAGCATCAACCATTTGATCAATATGAGGCAATGGGAATGAATCTTTTGGGCATGCTTTGTTCAAATCTGTGAAGTCGATACAAACTCTCCATTTTCCATTCTTCTTTCGTACCACCACCACATTGGCTAACCAGGCTGGGAATTGAACTTCTTTAATGGCACCATTTTGTAACAATTTTTGGATTTCTTCATCAATGATCTGGTTTCTTTCTGGGGCAAACTTCCTTCTTTTCTGTCTGATTGGAGGATAGTCTGGATCCACATGGAGTTGATGTGTAATCAAGCTGGGGTCAATCCCAGTCATGTCTTCATGCGACCAAGCGAACTGGTCATGTCGTTTTCGCAAAAATTCACTTAAGTCTGCTCGTAGTCTGGGATCTAGATTTGCTCCAATTTGAGTTTTATGGTCTGCATATTTGTCATGGATTTGAACCTCATCCAATTCTTCAATATTTGGAAGTGTGGGCTCCTGCGAATGAGGTTCGTTCTGTAATTGCTATGCTGAATGGACCTTTGCCTTCATTATTGTTTGGTAGCATCCTCTGGAAGCAACTCTATCTCCCCTTATCTCTTGAATCCCCCACTTTGTAGGAAACTTTAGAGTTGATGATAGGTGGACGATACTGCCCTCATTTCATGAATCCATGGCCTCCCAATAATTAGATTGTAGGCTGAAGGACAATCCAGGACTAGGAATGTTGTCATTTTGTTGATTCCCCCTGCGTAGACTGGAAGGCTTATTTCTCCCAAAGTAAATTTTTGTTCACCACTGAATCCAATCAACACAGTCGTCCTTTTGTTAACTTTCTCTAATTCAGCTCCCATGTCTGTCAAGGCTGTTGTAAAGATGATGTTGGCTGAGGATCCTGTATCTATCAGAACTCGTTTGATCATGAAATTTGCCACCTGTAGAGAGATTACTAAGGCGTCATGATGAGGGTTCATGCTACCAGAGTTGATGTCGTCTGGAAACTCCATTATTAGGTTTGTAAACATTTTTTCTAAAGACGTCGTGGAATGTTGAAGGCTTACACAATCGCTCTGGAATGTCGTTTGGCTGCTGAATATGATACTCCATTAATCTCTGATCCTCCTGAAATGAAATTCACGCTGTTATCAATTGGTGGAGGTTGAATTGGTGCTTCCCCATGTCCATCCTTCTCGTTCCTCTGAGCTAAAGTAGCTTGCCCCTTCTCCGTAAGTAGATCCCTTAAAAACCCTTTGTTCAACAACTCAAGTACTTCCAACCTCAACGCCACACATTCAGCTGTGGTATGGCCGTAGTCTCGATGGAACTCACACCATTTGTTTGTGTCCTTATTTTTGAAACTTTCTCTGTTGCGTGGTGGCCACTTTACTTCATTTCCCATCTTTTTAAGTACCAAGACCAACTCTCCCGGAGATATAGAAAAATTGTAGTCTGGGAGTCTGGGTTTTTCCATCGGAATTGTTATTCTTTCTTTGTTGAATCGAGCAACATAGCTTCGCAATGATTCTCCCCTCCGTTGTAGGATGGCACTAAGATCATCAGTTGTTTTTTCAAGTTTGCAAGAGCTGGCGAAATGTTCAACAAATTTGTCTGCTAATTGTTGATAAGATTTGATGGATCTGTATGGTAGGTTGATGAACCATGTAAGAGCTGGACCACCCAAAGTTTCTCCAAATCCTCTGCACATTCCAGCTTCCCATTGATGAGGAGCTAAGCCTGTTGACATCATTTTGTATTTATAATGAATGACATGGTCGTCTGGGTCAGTGGATCCATCGTATAACTTCATGTCTGGTGGGCTGAACTTCCGTGGTAGCTCAACAGATGTTATCGCCTCAATGAAAGGGGTATCTGAAATGGTTCCAGCTCTACTCTTCTTCATTGGGAGTTTCACCCCTGGTAGACTGGACATAATAGCTTCTTTAAATTCTTTCATTTCCTTTCTCATTGTGATGACAATTTGCTGGACTTTGGTTGACTGGTGAACTTGGTAAGTTCCTCTGGTTCTCACCATTTGATGGAACGTCGTCTGTTGTTTCGTCAAATGCTCCTTGAAGGTTAGCTGGAGTGATCCGGTTGTTGTGTTGTTCTGATGTATTGTGAAGCTGTGTTGGTGATGAAAGTAGTTCCAATTGTTTTTGGAGGTTTATGTTGGAACTACGAAAGGTAAAATTCTCTTCTTCCAAAGCTTTCAATCTGTCTTGTAGTATGGCCAATTGTGATGCCACTGGATCAGGTGTTTGTTCATTGCTTGAAGTCATGATTGACTAAGCAGTGAGTGTTTGTAGGGTGGAAAGCCTTTGTCTGCAAATTATTGCTAGGGCCCCACGGTGGGCGCCAAATTGTGGACGCTGGATTTCGGCCGAGGTCCTCAATCAGAATTTGTAGGTTGGGCACTAGCAATCCTGCAAGACAAAGGTAGAGTGAGCGGGAGTAGACTACCACCGGTGTGGTGGGTGCCGGGGACACTCCGACGCCCAAGTCAGTGGCACGAAATAAATTTGTAAAGTGGGAAAGCAAGGTTGAATATTACCTCTACTTCCTTTGTTTGGCCGTGAGGGCCGTGTAATATATGAAGGGATCAAGGATTGAGAGTATGAAGTATTAGGGTGAGGGAAATGAGACTTGAATGAATTCTTCCCGTATTCTTTTCATATTTATAGATAAAACATGATCTGATGTTGGTGTATTTGGTAATGGTTTTGGAGTAAGTGAGGATTAGTGCTAGAATTAGGTTAAGTGGAGTGGTTATTAGTTTATGATTTAATTGTAATCAAATAATACATAATTCTTTGGGCTTTGGTCCTTATTTTCGGGCCTAACATGCTGATGGGCTTAAGGTGAAAGACAGTTTTACCCTTGGACCAAATTTGGCCCATTTGACATTTGATTATGCTTGTTTGTTATGGCTCACACAATGGTTTTGATATTTGTTTTAACGGCTCGGGTCTGCTCTTGTACCGCCGAGATCGATGTTTCTTTCCGGCTCGGGTCTGCTCCTGTACCGTCGAGACCGATGTTTTCTTTCTTTCCGGCTGGGTCTGCTCTTGTACCGCCGAGACCGATGTTTCTTTCCGGATCGGGTCTGCTCTTGTACCGCCGAGACCGATGTTTCTTTCCGGCTCGGGTCTGCTCTTGTACCGCCGAGACCGATGTTTCTTTCCGGCTCGGGTCTGCTCTTGTACCGCCGAGACCGATGTTTGTTTCCGACTCGGGTCTGCTCTTTTAACCGCCGAGACCGATGTCTCTTTCGGCTCAGGTCTGCTCTTGTACCGCCGAGACCGATGTCTCTTTCCGGCTCGGGTCTGCTCTTGTACCGCCGAGACCGATGTTTCTTTCCGGCTCGGGTCTGCTCTTGTACCGCCGAGACCGATGTTTCTTTCCGGCTCGGGTCTGCTCTTGTACCGCCGAGACCGATCTCTCTTTCCGGCTCGGGTCTGCTCTTGTACCGCCGAGATCGATGTTTATTCGGCTCGGGGCTGGACTTCGTTCCACCGAGGCCACTTGTTTATTCGGCTCGGGGCTGGACTTCGTTCCCCCGAGGCCACTTGTTTATTCGGCTCAGGGCTGGACTTCGTTCCGCCGAGGCCACTTGTTTATTCGGCTCGGGGCTGGATTTCGTTCCGCCGAGGCCGCTTGGTTATTCGACTCGGGGCTGGATTTTGTTCCGCCGATGCCTTATGGTTTATTCAGCTCGGGGTCGGGTTACGTCCTACCGAGTCGGCTTCCTTGGACTGGGGATGTAACATTACCCCAGAGCCAAGTCTTTCTTTCAACTCGGGGTCGGGTTACGTCCCACCGAGTCGGCTTCTTTGGACTGGGGATGTAACATTCCCCCAGAGCCAAGTCTTTCTTTCAGCTCGGGGTCGGGTTACGTCCCACCGAGTCGGCTTCTTTGGACTGGGGATGTAATATTCCCCCAGAGCCAAGTCTTTCTTTTAGCTCGGGGTCGGGTTACGTCCCACCGAGTCGGTCTTTTGGACTGGGGACGTAACATTCCCCCAGTGCCAAGTGTTTTTCCTCAGCTCGGGGTCGGGTTACGTCCCACCGAGTCTGTCTTTTGGACGGGGGACGTAACATTTCCCCCAGTGCCAAGTGTTTTTCTCATCTCGGGGTCGGGTTACGTCCCACCGAGTCTGTCTTTTTGGACTGGGGACGTAACATTCCCCCAGAGCCAAGTGTTTCTCTCAGCTCGGGGTCGGGTTACGTCCCACCGAGTCGGCTTCTTTGGACTGGGGACGTAACATTCCCCCAGGGCCAAGTTTTTCTCTCAGCCCGGGATCGGATTACGTCTTACCGAGTCTGTTTCTTTGGAATGGGGATGTAACATTCCCCCAGAGCCAAGTCTTTCTTTTAGCTCGGGTTCGGGTTACGTCCCACCGAGTCGGCTTCTTTGGACTGGGGACGTAATATTTCCCCCAGTGCCAAGTGTTTTTCTCAGCTCGGGGTCGGGTTACGTCCCACTGAGTCTGTCTTTTGGACTGGGGACGTAACATTTCCCTCAGTGCCAAGTGTTTTTCTCATCTCGGGGTCGGGTTACGTCTCACCGAGTCTGTCTTTTTGGACTGGGGACGTAATATTCCCCCAGAGCCAAGTGTTTCTCTCAGCTCGGGGTCGGGTTACGTCCCACCGAGTCGGCTTCTTTGGACTGGGGATGTAATATTCCCCCAGAGCCAAGTCTTTCTTTCAGCTCGGGGTCGGGTTACGTCCCACCGAGTCGGATTCTTTGGACTGGGGATGTAACATTCCCCCAGAGCCAAGTCTTTCTTTTAGCTCAGGGTCGGGTTACGTCCCACCGAATCGGCTTCTTTGGACTGGGGATGTAATATTCCCCCAGAGCCAAGTCTTTCTCAGCTCGGGGTCGGGTTACGTCCCACCGAGTCGGCTTCTTTGGACTGGGGACGTAACATTCCCCCAGGTCCAAGTGCCTCTCTTCACTCAGGGTCGGGTTATGTCCCACCGAGTCTACCAAATGTTCTTCTCAGCTCGGGGTCGGGTTACATCCCACCGAGTCGATCGTCATCAGCATAAGGGCAGAGCATTTTTTCCACAGGTAGATATCGGGATCCTCGTTAACTGAGCTCATGAAGATGGCAGGAATGACCAGATTTGCAGCCAATGCATTTTTCTCTGCAGTTCCTGAAGTGACCACAGACAGATTCATTGACACACCATCTTTTTATAGTTCCCGGCATCAACTCACAAACTCGTTGTTACCGAGAACTAGGGGATAGATGTTGATGGTGTTTTGTAGGCACTATGATATTTAAGCAGCACGATAGGGGTAAAATGGTAACTCTCTTCTTGATCGAGATCATTAATACCGACCCGACCACATGAGTTAGGGGCCGAGCACTTATGATCTGTAACCCGACCACATAAGATCGGATGACCGGGCATTATAAGATCGACAACAGCATTCTCAGCTCAAATGACCATTATGGTCGACCTCATGAAGACCGAGCATATGGTGAGGCGTGCTCCGGAAGATGACACCCTATTCTTGCGGATAAGACGACAAGTTATCCTATTTTCATGAGGAAAACTGGTGAGTCAGAGTCCTAGTAGGATAAAGAAAGTAAATGTAGTTTTGATTAGGAATCCTTATGAGAAAAGAGAATAGTTTTGACTATGAATCTTTATGGGAAAAAGGGAATAGTTTTGACTATGAATCCTTATGGGAAAAGGGAATAGTTTCAACTAGGAAATTCTTGTAGGAGAAGGAATCTGATTTCTACACTATTATAAATAGAATGGTAGAGTGCGCATAAAGGAAAAAAACAAGGGGAAGAGGTGGAGAACGAATATCAGGATCAGAATCATTACGATCAGACTTGTAAAAAACCAGAAGCAGAGCCGAGAAGCGTGTTTGAGTAATAAAAGTATCATCCTTTTTGTGCCCGTGGACGTAGGTCGGACCAATATCCGCCGAACCACGTTAAATTTCCTTGTCGATTGGTGTATTTATCTGTCTTTTGCTAAGTTTGCTTTTGGTCCCCCATAACCAAACAAATTCACTATTGAGGGAGGATTGTCTCGGGGGTAATATTCTCATATTGCCCTGAGACCAAAATCAGCCGTCAACAAAACTTATGTAATACATGTGTTTAAGTGCTATATAAAATCGCGATCAATAGACCATAAATACTTAAAACTAACTCTTACGTCTTAAGATTGGTTGGTCAATAATTATTATTTTTATCGCATTACCTCTAAAACCTTTGTAAACTCACACACACCATATATTCAACTTTTAACCTACTCAGTCGGAGGTATTTATATTCCAACTTAGCAAAATTTTCAATAGATATACCAAACTATTTTGTTACTTTCCTGATTATTTTGTTGTTTGTACTAAAAAGATCTAATCCGCAACTTAAGACATGAAATGAAACTTGAAAAGTGTACAATGCATGCATGTGGCTCTTTGTAAAATTATGTAGATATGATCAAATATTTTTGGCCAATCTTTGAAGAATAGACGGCAGGACATGCACCATATGCAGTTATTCACTACTCAACCTTAGGCAGCACCCTAAATCTTAACAAGTTTTAAGAAGATCAGATCACACAATACTATAACAGTTTCCAATCAGTACAAGCATACCGAACCGGCACCATTCGTAACACGGTAACAGTATGCTTCAGGAACATTCCAGACAATACAATAGAATATAGTATCATAAATTAAGAGTAGTTATTATCATTAAGCCGCTATATATTAAAGTTCATCGCAGTACCAAATGCATATACGTAAAGTTTAGCTAAATTTGTTATATCATAAGTTTGATCTTCAGGTATCAAATATAGTTTCATTAATACATGCATAGACAAGTACGTATTAAAGTACTCACACACTAATGAGCTTCAAGTGGCACCCCTGCTTGCCCAGTAAAACCTTTGATATACTCCTTTCTCGCAGGATGATCCTCCTGTGGCCGATTATATGGTGTCCATACCGGTTCTCCCACAAACAACCTCATCAACTGCACATCAATCAAACCAGTAGCTCTAATTAACCATGGCATTCGTCAATCACTTTATCTTTAGCACACCATATCATAAATTTGCATTTACCTTGACATAGTTGCTGGTGTCAAGAGTGAAACGATGGTAGATTCCAGCTGGCAAAACGATAAGATCACCCGCTTTGATCCAGATTCGAATCCACTGATTATTCTTGTCTCTAACATCAAAATATCCACTTCCTTCTAAGCAGTAGCGTATCTCTTCATCAGCATGTATGTGCTCTGTATAAAAGTTTTTCAGCTTCTCCTCATAGTTAGTCACTTTCTCTGGGCATAAATCAAGCAAATCCTGCAAAAGTAACAAGATTGGTTGGTCAGTAGATGAAAATTTTGGGACAGAAATGAAAGCACAGTACATGATATTAGGCAAAAGTAAAAAGCTTTAAACAAACACCTTATATACACCAGCAAGTCCAAAAAGCCTTTTAAAACCAACTGAAATAAGCTTATTTACAGCAATCTTATATTACTCACATGCTTTAATCCCTTCACCTTCAGCAAAGAAAGAACCTAACTTATTGAAATTCATGGGCCTAACTCAACCCAAAAGTCAACTTGAGAGTTGAGCGTTGCCAATGTTTATACTTTGAGTTTAATTGTTTATCTCAACCGATGTGGGATATTTTCCTCAACACTCCCCCTCACGTACAAACCGGTCTTTTTGTCTGGTTAATGTCACGTGGACAGGTAGTGTGGGCTCACCCGTGCATGAGTGTGGCTTTGATACTATGTTGAAATTCATGGGTTTAACTCAACCCAAAAGTCAGCTTGAGAGTTGAGGGTTGACAATGTTTATATTTTGAGTTTAATTATTTATCTCAACCGATGTGGGATTTTTCCTCAACATAACTCTACTGGCTATTGACATTAAAAAACCAAAGAATATTTCACTAGCCCTACTAATCACAATAAATTAAAAAAAAAAAAAAAAAAAAAAAAAAAAAGGCAAAAACGAAATTAAAATAAATAATAAGTACCATGTAACTGTAACCTCTAGCTTCTCTGATTTTCTGCAATCCTCATCGTTCTCATAGTTTTTTGGGTTCAAGCGCCAGCAGTACAGCACTCCCAATTCTGCCAAATTCCATGAATTTGTTACTAAAAATAAATAAATAAATCGAGAGAGAGAGAGAGAGAGTAGATACCTGCCACGTGTTCCAACGATACGAATTGCTTTGGGTTGCGGTGGTGAGGGAGCCGTTGATCTTCACCATTTTCATCCATAAACCACGCCTGATTAAATTCATAATTTCGTATTTGGGGGTTAGAAAAGTAATTTCGGTAATTGAACCTGTACTGCATGAATAAGGATGACTTGACTGAGTAGAAGAAGAACTCACCTCCAGAGCCATCGGTATTTCAGTACCTCACTCGCTCTGATACAATGTCGCAAGATTTAAGGTGTTTTGGTTATGTCGCAACTGTTTGCCACGTGTACGGTTCGATCTCCTCTTGTTTATTTGTGGTTTTTAAATCAAAACCCAAGTAAATATCAGTTTTGGCGCCTACCCACATCTTTGTACTGCGCTTTATCATTTCTAAAAAATTAAAATTAATAGTCCATTTTTTCCCTTATCGGAGAAATTTGAGTATTTTGGGCGCCACAAATAACTTTAGATAATTATTAATACACTTGTGGGGGTGTGGTAGACCTTAGGGGTGGGCGCGGTTCGGTTTGGTTCGGTTTTTGCTAAAAATCGAACCAAATCATATTTTACTGTCCAGTTTTTTTACCTCTCAAAACAAACCATTAAATAACGGTTTGGTTCGGATTGAAAATTTTTTAAACCAGCGGTTTACGGATTTGTTCGGTTCGGTTTACGGATTATTCTACTTAAAAAAAATCCATCCACTTAAGTGAAGACAAAAAAAAACTAGTCTAGCGAACAAATAGTATGGAGTGCTACGGTGTAAGCTGTGACTCCAGAGAACACATGCACTCAATAGAGGATTGAAAAATGAGGCAAAATTAATTCTTGTATTTTTAAAAATTACCTCGAATAATGATGCTATCATCATTCTAATTAAGAGACAAATCAAACAGCTTACTTTCAAGAACAAACCATAAAACAAAAATTAATAATAAAATTATTAACAAATAAATTAAAGAATAAAAGTATTAACAAAAAAATATATTAACAAACAAATTAAGATAAAAGTATTAACATACTAATAAAAAGAAAACAAAGTAAAATTAAAAGAAAAAATGCAATTTTTTTTTATAAAAATATATAATTTTTTAATTATAACGGTTCGGTTCGGTTTAGCATCTGAACCAAACCGTAAACCGTTTGGGGTGGGCCAATCCGAACCGCAAACCGAACCGTTAGAAAAAAAACCGTAAATTCGGTCTGGTTTGGTTCGGTTCGATCGGTTTTTTTGCCCACCCCTAGTAGACCCAACCACGATTTCGGTTCAGAATCGAAACCAAACTTATTGAAATCGAAATTTCGGAATTGGAATCGGAATCGGAACCGATTTTGTTCTGTTCAGTTAGGGTTTGCCCCTAACCGAATCAAGCGGGAACCGTTCGATTCCGACGGTTCCAACCAGAATCGAACGGTTTCGGTTGGAACCGTTATAGTCCAACAGCCTAAAAATTAAAAAAAAAAGTTTTTAAATTTTTTTTAAATCTAATTACTAAATTACTCTTCATAACATTAATACAACGGCTAGTTTTGGGGACATTTTAGGTATCACAAAAATAATGCAAAAATATATAAATATGGGTCATTCTTCATTTTTTTTCAACACACAAATTCTCTCAATTCCTCTAATTCTCTCATTGATGAACACTAAAAAGTGCAGTTATTAAAAGAAAAATTAATCATTTTACACTTATAATTTCATTAATCTCCTTAATTTTGTACATTTGTTAAATAATAATTATATTTATATTTTATTGTGATTTTTATTTATTATGTAGGTAAAATATTATTTCGGAAGTTTAACATGAAAAATGAGCATGAAATCTGAATTTCAAATACTCATGAGCACAAAGAAGCATGAAGATTAAATTTGAATGAGATATAAAAAGATTGGCCATGTCTGATTCGCCGTTGGATGAGCTTATCGCAAAATCGGCAACACAGGATAAAAAAGAAAGAAAAACCATCAACTTTTAGATAAATGCAATTGAATTATTATTTCAATAATACAAAATTCTAATTCATTTTCAAGTAAAAGATACTTATGCGTTTAATGAATTGTTGACATTTATAGCCAAATGTTGGCAAATGATAAGTAAATGTCAACTAATCTTTAATTTGTTATTGACATTTATGGCCAAATATTGACAAATGATAAGAAAAAACCAAATAATCTTTAATTTGGCTTTGAAAAAAAATGACTTGAGGTGCTGAGCACCTCGCCTATAAATTGAGGAGCTCAGCACCTCATTTCTTCAGCTTTCTCCATAGAATTCTCTCTGAGGTTTTGTGAAATGATTCAGCTCTCGTGTGTTTTATTTTTTAAAAGTTTTTATGTAATTTCTTTTTCTTTTAATAATAAAATTATGTGTATATTTATTCAAATTATGAGTAGCTAATTTCTTCTTGCTGGGTAAAGGGAGAAGCTTTTAATATGAAAATTTAGATTAATCTCACTTATATTATAATATATAAATTATAATCTAATGATTAATTAATTTAAATCTGGATTAATTATTGAAAAATTTTGTTACCGCTTATATGGCTGGTTTTATTTATTTGGCTTAATTGAGTACCTAACTGGATTTATTATTGATAAAGTTATCACCGCCTTTATGGCTGGTTTTATTTTTTTTGGCATAATTAATTCCTGAAATAAATTAATTGGGTAATAATGATAATCTATTTATTATAAAAAATGAGATTTCTAAATTTGAAATATTAAAAGTGGATCATCTAGCCCCAGCATTTTATTTTATTCTTGCAGTTTAAATTAAAATTTTCAATCCCTTCAAACAATTCAATCTTTTTATTTTTCACTCAAATTATTATGTTATTTTACTAAATCTATTTCATGTGGATCGACCCCGGACTTACCGAGTTATTTTATTACTTCGACACTCTTATATTTGGGAGTAAAAAACCACTTTTTGAGCGTGTCAAGTTTTTGGTGCCGTTGTCAGGGAGTATATTTAGTAGATAGAATAATCATTGTAATTATTTTTTTCTTTTCTTTATTTTTATTTTTGTATTTCTTTTTTTGTGGTTATATTTTTTGCATCTCATTTTTTCTTTGCATTTGTGTAGTTCCAAATATCCTGATTGATCTGAAATGAATCCTGATCCCAGAAATCCCACATACAGATAGACCATGTTCTTAATTCTTCAAGGTTATAGGAGACAGAAAAATCAATTAAGATGGAGCTTGCATTTTGTCAAAGAATTTTTTGAACCATCCCCATTTAGAGTTTCTTCCATAATTTTTTATGAGAACCTAATTCGAGAGATTGAGACAACTGAACGAGAAATTCAATTGAGATCTGAATTGACTAGAATTTGAGGATGTTTTTAGATCTAAATCACTAGATTTGTATTTTTTTTCTTTGTTTATCTTTTCTTTTGTCATTTTATTTTTATTTCATTTTTTCCCATTTGTTTATTATTATTATTTTTTTCTTTTTTGTTGTTGTAAGTATTGCATTTTTAAATTTTAACATATAGTCTGCATTTAGGTTGCATGAGACATTGGTCTCGATAATCTAGCGGTAGATTAAATAGAGAGTCTCCATCACCTTCATCGTCAGTCAAAATAACTGAGAACTAAAATGAAAATCCACCAGCCCGAGTTGAAAACCCAGTTGATCAGAAAGAAAATGAGACTCAACATGGCGATCTTAATCATCTTAAGACACTCAGACAATTCATGAATCCTGCTAGGACATGATCACCATATTGCATTATTTTTCTCCTAGATGCAGCACGTCTCAATTTTATGCTAGGTGTCATCCAACTTTTACCCACATTCCACGGTCTAGAATCGAAAATCATTATTAGTACTTAAGGGAATTTGAAGAGGTATGTAACACTTTTACATACCAAACTTGTAGCATGAATATAATTCAATTAAATTTTTTCCCTTTTCTTTAAAGGATAAAGCTAAAATTTGGCTGCAAAACCTTAGGTCATGATCCATCAGAACATGGGATGATTTGCAATAACACTTTCCGAAAAAATTCTTTCCCCCTCATAGGACAAACTCCTTTAAGAAGAGAATCAAAACCTTCACACAAGAGTCGGGGGAAACACTTTACCAATATTGGGAGAGATTTAAAGAGATATTGAATGTTTGTTCATATCACGGGTTTGAAACATGGAGACTGGTTGCCTACTTCTACGAGGGTTTAGCATCCCAATGTAAACAAGTAATGTAAATGATGTGTAATTGTGAGTTTAGGGACAAAAATCCCGAAGATGCACTAGATTACCTAGAACACATAGCAGAGAATACACAATAATGGGACACAGTTGGCACTTATGAGTCATCTATAAAACCACAGTCATCTGGTAGAGGTATGTTTAACCTTAGGGAAGACCATGACATTTCTGCTAAGTATGCATCTCTAGCTAAAAAAGTTGATGAATTAGAAATGAGGAAGAGTGATCATGTCAAGTATATTCAAGAAGTCACCTGTCAAATCTATAATTCAAATAAACATGTCACACAAGTTTGCCCAACCTTGCCAGACCTGCAAGAATATCTTCATGACCAAGTCAGTTACATAAACACTTTCAAGAGACCAAATCCAAACTCATACTCCCAAACCCATAATTCTGGTTGGAGAAACCATCCGAACTTCAATTGGAGGAATGATAACCAAGCACAATCATCGCAACAACCTCCACATGTACACCAGAATTTTCAAAATTCCCAGAGTTACGCACCATATGTCCCACCATCTAGGAAAACCACTGAGGATACCTTGCATGCATTCATTGAGAAACAGGAAGCCATCAATAACCAAAATATGCAAACAATGAATGATTTGAGAGAAAATTTTACCAAAATCACATATGCATTGACCATTAATGAGAAAGGAAAGATTCATGTACAACCACAGCTAAATCATAAGAGTCATCAAAACCCTCACGAATGTAGTTCTGGAAGTCAACACATAGACCAAGTCAAATATGTTATTACTCTTCGCAGTGGTAATGTCATCCACATACCTATTCTTGAACCTCGCGAAGCTGAAAATAAATCAGATTCAGAGGGTAGGTAATGGGTTGATGAATCGTTACCTATCGTTGATGATAATAATTTTTCTCATGCATCTTCATTTCCTCAAGCATTAAAAACAAAGAAATTGAATCATTCCCCAGAGATATATGAAATATTCAAACATGTGAAGGTCAATATTCCTTTGTTAGATGTCATCCAACATATATCATCTTATGCTAAATTTCTGAAAGACTTGTGCACCGTTAAAAGGAAACATCATGTAAGAAACAAAGCTTTTTCTAGTTGAACATGTAAGTTCCATTCTCTCAACCAATAATGCATTAAAATACAAAGACCCTGGTTGTCCAACTATTTCATGTATTATTGGAAATCACAAAATTGAGCATGCTTTGCTTGATCTTGGAGCCAGTGTCAATTCGCTTCCTTAGGTTTACCAACAACTTAATATTGGTGAGTTAAAACCAACCTCGACTACTCTTTTACTTGCCGATAGATCAGCCAAGGTACCGAAAGGAATTGAGGAAGATGTGTTATTGCAAGTCAAAAAATTCATATATCATGTGGATTTTATTGTCTTGGAAACACAACCTGTAGAAGACAGTTATAAGCCAATTCTTGTAATACTTGGTCGCCCATTTTTAGCAACATCTAACACTTTAATTAATTGTAGGAATGTAATCATGAATTTGTCTTTTAGCAATATGATGTTGGAGCTTAATGTTTTAAACATGTGCATGGAACTAATTGACCCAATTTTAGAGGAGCATATTCATGGGATTTTATCTGATCCAATGGAAATTTATACTGCTAATTTTGTTGAATCAAGTACGTAATTAGATTCAGATACTCCTAATGATTTTTCACTTGATTTTACACAGGTACTGGAAAGACGATGGAGAGATAAAAAATTTGGAGGAACTAGGAACACTGGAAGAAGAAAAATATGAGGAAGCACCCAAATTGGAGTTAAATACTTTGCCAGAATGACTGAAATATGCATTTCTTGGAGATGAACAAACTTACCTTGTAGTAATTTCTTCTTCCCTCACAGACAATCAAGAGGTAAATTGTTAAATGTGTTGAAAAAACATAAACTGGTAATTGGATGGACTTTAAAAGACATAAAAGGCATTAATCCATTGATTTGCACACACAGAATACATTCAGAAGATAATGCTAGGACATATCGTCAACCCCAAAGAAGATTAAATCCTCACATGAAATAAGTGGTAAAAACAGAAGTCCTTCAACTTCTTGATGTAGGCATTATCTACCCTATCTCTGATAGCAAGTGGGTAAGTCCTACATAAGTTGTATCAAAAAAGTATGGAATTAATGTTGTAAAAAATGATAAAGGAGAATTAATTCCAACTCGAATCTCATCTAGTTGGCGTATGTGCATTGACTATAGAAAAATAAATAACGCCACTAGAAAATATCATTTTCCTTTACTATTTCTTGACCAAATTTTGGAAAGAGTAGCATGACATCCATACTATTATTTTCTTGATGGTTACTCGGGTTATTATCAAATTCTCATTACTTTAGAAGACCAGGAAAAGACCACATTCACATGTCCCTTTGGAATATTTGCATTTAGGAAAATGTCTTTTGGACTTTGTAATACACCAACAACATTCCAACGATGCATGTTAAGCATTTTTATTAACATGGTTGAACGTTGTTTAGAGGTCTTTTTGGATGATATATCTGTTTTTGGGAATTCATTTGATAATTGCTTGAATAATTTGGAAAATATTTTGACAAGATGTGAAGAAAAATGACTTATGTTAAACTAGGAAAAATATCATTTCATGACTAATTCGAGAATTGTTTTGGGACACTGACTGGCGTAAACACACACGTATAACGCAAGCGCACGTATCGTTCAAGTAGTATAAAAATATCGATCCCACGAGGACTTAATATCTAATCTATTAATTTTATGAGGTCAAATGATTACTAGTATCTAACAGGTTGTTTGATTGATTTGAAATGGTGACGATTCTAAATTTAAAAACAAGTAAATAAAATTGTTCGAAAGTAAGTTTTAAGAAAATTCAATATTAAAAATTATCTAGGGTTGTGATTTCTTTACAATATCATTTTAAAGATGAAGTGGTTATCTTATAGTTGGGTAAAATATTAATTTATTAACCTGGAACACTAAATTATGTAAAAGCCTCTTCCGATGGTCAACTACAAATATCCAGTATAACCAATTGAACCATATGTCTATGCCAACCAAATTACCTGGATTCATTAAGATTAAGTTCCAATTATGGCTACCCCCGCCCGACAGGTATATTTCTATCCTGTAAGGAAATCTATTAAAGGGTTATCTATCCTCAAGGAAGATCGTGGGCTATTGAGTCTAAGGTCTTAAACTTAAAATTCCTATGTCTAGTTCATTTTAAGTTTACCAGTTCAATTTTATTAATGGCCAGTTAATAAAAAGCATTAAGATTAAGACTCAATAAATAAACCTTTATATTACCAAACTATAATTTAACCCCTTATAAACCGGTGATATTGGATTTCATCACAACCCTAGATAACTGGCTTAGTTACGACACATATTTACTAGTAGTAAAAAAATAAAAGACATAAAGTAAAATACTAAAAATTAAATATGAAAAGTAAATTGTTGAAAAGTAAATAAAGTAAAAAGTAAAAAGTAAAAAAAAATAAAAATAAAAGTAATTATTGAAAGTAAATTGCTGAAATTAAATAAAGTAAAAGTACAATAAAAGAAAATGCTTGGGTTAGAGGATCAACTTTTATTACTACTATTTTAGATATCTCCCTTAATATAATATATTAACTTTGCGTGATAATTACCAACCAGCCATATAGGCGGTATCCTGATTAAGTCAAATTAATAATTAATTACCAACCGACCAACCAGACGGTATCCATACTTAGTCAGGTTAAAACCAATTTATAATTAATTTCCAACCGGCCAATATAGCGGTATCCTCATTAAGTCAGGTTTAAATAGTTTATATTTTATATTTAAGGGAGATTAATCTAGATAGCAATAATAAAAGCTTTACCTTTTACCTCAGCAAGGGGGAGTTACCTCCTCATTGCTTGAAAAATAAAAACTGCAAAAGTAAAGAAAGAAAAGGTTGTGCGTAAAAGTAAATTGCGGAAAGTAAAAACTGAAAAGTAAAGAAAAGAAAGTGCGAAAGCGGAAATTAATTACTGGAAGCTAAATAAACAAACAAGATACAATCTTCTTATTTATTCATTAGGAATTTTCAAAGAAGAAAGTATGAAAATTACAATGAAATGGCTTGGTATTTTTGGCAAAATTTTGCCTCATCAAATCAAATCCATCAAATTCTCCACCAAATCCATTATTAATTTCTCCATTAATTACTCCACCAAATCCATTATTAATTACTCCACTAATTGCTTATCATGTTTGGTGGTGATTTGATAATTTTTATAATTTATTTATTAATTTATTTTTTTGCTTTGAAAATGATTGAAAGTGACTTTAATAATTACACACAACACACGTCTGGATGGTTCATCAATTTTGGGCATGTAATCGTCCGAATTCGAAATTATTCTGTCTTTCAAAGCTGTAGATATTTGGGTCTTCTTTAATCTGGAACTTGAATTAGCTCAATCCGATATCGGAGTAAAAAGTTATGCCCAAAATACGACAGATACACAAAACTGGAATTTCCAAAACTGCACTTCGTCAAAAACGCCCTTTCATTGTATCCCAATATTATTTTATCTGCAAAATAAACTAAAACACATCAAAACGTTCATCAAACCCGAGAAACTAAACAAAATATTAAGTAAAAGGGGAGGTAAATATTGATATATTTTCCGCTCATCACACCCCCAAACCTAACATTTTGCTTGTCCTCGAGCAAAACAACAAAATAAAATACAAGAAACAATTAAAATTAAAATAAGCCGCTTTCTTAAGGATCACGGTTGCATTTAGCATATGCAACAAGCCTTTAAACCTCTAGGTGTCCCTAGTGGACGAGTTATAGTCTCGTGAGGGCTTACATCAACGATACCCACAAACGTTTTACAAAAGTAAAAAAGTAGTGAAACTAATGCACACAAAAGCAAAAAGACAAGAGAAAAGAGAATAAAGAAGTTAGTGACTAATCAGGTGAAACTTCTACTCTCCAAATCAATAGTTGTTTTGTTTCATTCTAAATTACCGAATAAGTAAATTCTCCGATTATTTTTTTACCATTCTCCATATACACAGTCGAAAAAATATTAATCAACTCATTTTTTCCCACAACAGTCATAAGTGCAGTTGATAAGAGAGTAATATTTTTGTCCTAAAGTTCTATTAGATTTCACACCTTTTTGTAGCAATGGAAAATTTTCTGATTTTTCTGATTTTTTCTTTGATTTTTCTCTATTTTTTATTTATATACATATCTTCCATCTATGTAGCGAGTGTTGGGTCGGTGACTCCCAAACCAGTTGGCTTTAGGGCACCAGTGTTAAGACACCCCTACAGACTTAATTACTCAGACTTCATATATATATATTTTTGCAGCATCTTTGATCCATGTAGCGAGCTTTGGGCCAGTGACTCCCAAACCAATTGGCTTTAGGGCACTAGGTGTTAAAACACCCTTACAGACTTAATAACTCGGATCTCAGACGTTTTTTTTTTTTTTTTTTTTTTACTCCATTGCTTTTTGAGATGCTTCCTCTAATTAAACTAGAGTATGAATATTACAAACTTTTCAATTTTAGCTCATGTCTGTATGTTACTATATATTGATAATATCTGTCAACTGAGCATATGAAGATCCATTTTAGTCCGTATTATAGAGAATTCACAAATTAAATAATTCAAAAGGAAATAAACAAAAATTAACTTTTTAGAAAATAGGCTTGAGATGAGTGGAAACTCCTTACTCAGCTATCTCTTACCAATTTCACCATTTTAGTCAAAATAAAAACACAAAAACGCAAAATATTTTTGTAATTTTTGAAAAATTTCAATTTTTTTGTATTATTTCGAAAAATTTTGGACTAAAAAATAAAAACAACACACAACTAAAAAAAAAATATTAATCAACTAATTCCCTCCCCCAAACCTAAATGAGACATTGTCCCCAATGTCTTAAACGGTAGAAGAAGAGTTTAGAGGATAATACCTGGTTAGTTGAAATTTTACAGGAAATTAAAGGTTAAGATCCAGATTAATCCGACGCCTCTTACCACGATCGTCCTCGGACCAATTTATCTTTGAAATGATAGGGTCAACTTGTGGTTCATATGCTAAGAGTTGGTCTATTAGATCCGGAGCAGTTCTGGCAGTAAATAGGAGTTCTTTCAAAGGTTTTGACACGAACCCATTTCTTCGGGCATCATCAAGAAACACACAAAGAAAATCATAAAATCCATCAACGTTAAATAGCCCAATTGGTTTCTGGTGTATGTTCAATTTCGCCCAAGATAGCACTATAAAAATTTCCTCCAATGTGCCCAAGCCACCTGGCAAAGCAATAAAAGCATCAGCACGGTTAATCATTTCTACCAGTCGTTCAGACATACCTGGCATGATCAGTTCCTCTCCGTTTGATGGTTCAATAAGATTTGATTCTGCCAAGGGTTTTGGGATGATTCCCAAAACATGACTGCCTCCCTCCTGTACAGCCTTTGAAACGATCCCCATTAGTCCAAGATTGCCTCCGCCATATACTAAGTGCATATTTCTTGCAGCTAAGACTCGACCCAATTCTTGTGCTGCTTCTACGCATTGTGGTTTAGTACCAACACTACTACCGCAAAACACACAGATGTTTTCAACTCGTCTTCTTGAAGTGGCTTCCATGTTTTACTCTGGATGTCTTCAAAAGTGCAATGATGAGTTGAATTTATAATACCTGAAAAGGGTGAGTAAAATAATAGCACTAGTACCTGCCAAATGACAATTATTAGTTAAACAGTAAAATAAATCGTGATAGTCAAAAAGGTCTGGATCCTGTCGGATAAGTACAATAAAACAAATTACAATTATTAGGAAAAGAAAAAGAGATATAATATTTACAAGAAAAGTAGTGGCTTGATTGACGTCTATGCGTCAGGGACAAGCTTCCCATCCAATTTTCTTATAAATTGGCAAACAGGGTCTTTTTGAGTCAGATTCCCAAGACTTAACTGTTGTCTTTCTTTTTGAAATTGTGTATGTAATTTGCGAATGGCTATGTGTACATATCCATTGGGATGCGTCTCAAGAGTCGAAGATATATCATTAAAGACTCTTTACTCAAGCCATCCCTAATGAATTTAATTTTGTCTTCGCGATTATCAGACACCATTCCTAAAGAACGACAACAAGTATTGCAATTCCAGCGTGCACATTTGTAACAAACACCCATTTGTTTAGCTCTACGTTTCTTTGCATAGGTGCTTCTTCCAAAACCAGGCAGATGTGAAATAAATGAGTCAGAAGACTCACCTGCCAATCGGACTCTTGCTTCAATTACCCAACGAATGTCATTAGGAACACCATGGATTGTTAGTAGTCTCATCCGTTCCAAGCGAGCTTTGTAAACTTTCATCAGAGATTTTTGAGGGAGAGAAGTAAATTGCTTGTGAAGATTTGCTAGAGCTTCTTCCATCCTGAAATGACTTAACCTGCAAAAACCAACACACACCAAATTAAATCACACCAAATCACAATATATACAAAAATTGCATGGGTTGCCTCCCTGCGAGCGCTAAGTTTAAAGTCGTCAGCTAGACGTGACTTCTTGAACGTTAGGCTGGATCTGAAAGTGTGACACTTTCCTTTTGTCGCTCAAATGATTCTCCCCAGTAGTGTTTGACACGCTGACTGTTAACCTTGAATTTGTTGTTGGTATTGGGATCCAGTAACTCAACATCTCTATAAGGTAAAACTTGAGTGATCACAAATGGACCTGACCACCTATATTTCAACTTTCCAGGGAAAAGTTTCAACCTCGAGTTGTACAACAACATCTGCTGTCTTGGTTCCAACTGTCTGTGCACTATTTTTTGGTCATGCCATTTCTTTGTTTTTTCTTGTATAATCTGGCATTCTCATAAGCCTGTAGACGAAACTCATCCAATTCGTTGTTGAGTTGATGAAGTCGTTTCTCCCCTGCAGCTTGTGAATCAAGATTCAACTTCTTCAGTGCCCAGTACGCCTTGTGTTCAAGCTCAACTGGCAGATGGCATGCTTTCCCAAACACCAATCGATATGGGGACATACCAATGGGTGTCTTGTAAGCTGTCCGGTAGGCCCATAATGCATCATCTAGTTTTGTTGACCAATCCCTCCTTGTTGATCCAACGGTTCTCTCTAAGATTCTTTTGATCTCTCTGTTTGAAACCTCAACCTGTCCATTTGACTGTGGATGGTAAGCAGTGGCAACTTGTGAGTAACTCCGTATTTGGATAGGAGTGCATCGAAGTATCTGTTGCAGAAATGTGACCCACCATCGCTGATGATTGCACGAGATGTTCCGAACCGAGTGAAAATGTTCTTTTTCAGGAATTTGATCACCACTTTTGAATCATTGGATGGCAATGCAATTGCTTCAACCAATTTGGAGACGTAGTCTACAGCAACCAGGATGTACAGGTTTCCGAATGATGGAACAAAGGGTCCCATGAAATCTATACCCCACACACATCGAATATTTCCACTTCTAGAATGTTTTACAACGGTCCTTCGTTTCTCCTGGAAATATTCCCGTTCTCTGGCACCTGTCACATTGAAAGCAAAAAGATAAGCATCTTTAAAAAGAGTGGGCCAGAACAAACCTGATTGAAGAACTTTTGCTGCAGTTTTGTTTCCGCTAAAGTGTCCGCCATATGGTGATGAATGATAGTGCTGCAAAACACTGTTGACCTCCTCATGTGGAACACATCGTCTCAATAATTGATCAGTACACCGTTTAAACAGGTACGGATCATCCCAGACATAGTGCTTGACTTCTTTGAAGAACTTCTTCGTTGCTGAGTTGTCCATTCCAACGCCATTTTCCTGACACAATGTAGTTGACATAGTCAGCATACCAAGGGACTTCCTGTTGTTTCATGGCAAACAGTTGTTCATCTGGAAAAGTTTCTTTGATTGACAGTTCTTTGCCAGCTGTTTCTCCATTCTCAAGCCTCGATAGATCTGCCACCTGATTCTCTGTCCCTTTCCTGTCTCGAATCTCCACGTCAAATTCTTGTAGAAGAAGTATCCAATGGATCAATCTGGGTTTGGCATCTTTCTTCGTGACCAGATATTTGATTGCTGAATGATCTGTGTAGACCATCATTTTGGGACCCCAGCAGATAGGAGTGGAATTTGTCAAAAGCGTACACAACTGCGAGCAACTCCTTTTCGGTGGTTGTGTAGTTGAGTTGAGCTTCATTCAGAGTTCTGCTGGAGTAGTAAATGGTGTGGAAAATCTTTGCTTTACGTTATCCCAAAACTGCACCTACAGCAAAATCACTAGCATCGCATATCACTTCAAATGGAATGGTCCAGTCTGGTGCTACAATGATGGGGGCAGAAACCAGCTTCTGTTTTAAGATCTCGAAAGCTTCCTGGCATTCTTTGGTAAAGTTGAAAGGCACATCCTTTTCCAGAAGATTGCAAAGAGGTTTTGCAATTTTGGAAAAGTCTTTGATAAATCTCCTGTAAAAACCTGCATGTCCAAGAAAACTTCGAATCCCCTTGACAGATGTTGGGAGGTAGTTTTTCAATTGTTTCAATCTTTACTTTGTCTACCTCGATTCCCTTTTGTGAGATCTGGTGTCCAAGAACAATGCCTTCTTGTACCATGAAATGACATTTCTCCCAGTTGAGTACCAGATTTGTATCTTCGCACCTTTGTAACACTTGTTCCAGATTTTGCAAGCAATGGTCAAAAGAATCTCCAAACACAGAAAAGTCATCCATGAATACCTCCATACTCTGCTCCAGCATGTCTGAGAATATGGCCATCATGCAACGCTGAAAGGTGGTGGGGGCATTACATAATCCAAATGGCATCATGCGGAAAGCAAAAGTACCATAGGGACATGTAAATGTGGTTTTCTCCCGATCTTCTGGGGCGATGGCAATCTGATTGTACCCTGAATATCCGTCAAGAAAGCAATAGAATTCATGTCCCGCCAATCTATCTAACATCTGGTCAATGAATGGTAGCGGAAAATGGTCTTTTCTCGTGGCTTTATTCAGCTTTCTGTAGTCCATGCATACTCTCCATCCAGTCACCGTTCTTATTGGAATCAGCTCGTTCTTTTCATTGGTAACCACAGTAATTCCTCCTTTCTTCGGCACACACTGCATATGACTTACCCAATGTTTGGGCCAAATTTGACCCAGGGGCAATTTCGACCTTTACTTCGGGCCCAAGCTGCCATCGTAGATTCATTCTCTTAGGAAGCCCGGATTTAGTATATATCGGCCCAAGGACTCGCAGGCCCATACCAATACAGATCCAAGGACCCACCATACGATAACTCATGTAACACTCGGATACATAAACATCATTTGTAACTCAACCGTTTTCAATCTTCATGACTGTTCATAATTCTCCTTTATGATGCGACCGTTACCAACACACCAAACATATGTCAGTTAAAGGTATTCAAGAGTCTCACCTAACTTATAAAAGGAACTTATAGCTCCCCACGGTGGGGGAAGAGGGGACTGAGAGCTCAAGTAATATTCTCTCAGTAGACCCCCAACCTGCAGTCCTCATGGTAACTGATAGGAATCGAGGTAATCTCTGACCTTCCTCATTCTTCTACAATATTAATAACTCACTTCCACTACTGACTTGGGCGTCGGAGTGCCCCCGGCACCCACCACACCGGTGGGCAGTACTCCCGCTCACTCTACACCTTTGTCTTGCAGGATCGCTAGTGCCCCTATATAAAATCTCAATTGTGGACCTCGGGTGAAAACCAGCGTCTACAATTTGGCGCCCACCGTGGGGCCCTAGCGATTCATAGCATTCTCCATCTACGATCATTACAAACACCCATACTTATATGGCATCACGCGACGAGTAAACTCAAAATCTTATGACCACCAAATTAGCCATCCTCCAAAGATGATAACAAACATTGGAACATATTTCTTCAACCACCAAAAGGCTCGAGTCAATGGGTCACCCCAACAATCCTATTGTCTGATTCGATTCCTTATGAGCATTCGACAAGCAAAAAATCCACCTTCAGATGACCTTCCACTTAATCACCAGAAAAGCCACCATGATTCTCCAGCCGACTGATCACAACAGGTCACCCACTCCATGTGCAAAGAAATTCAAGATTTCGAAAGAGTGGTTCTAGAGCACACTTATTCCAGTCGACATGGGAATACCCACTTAATCCCCAGTATAACCAATCAGCCAAGAAACTATGTAAGAAGATTGCCATCAACTCCAGACTACATGGAAGAACTGTCATCTTCTCCAAACGACGTGGATGGATTCTTTTCAATTCTAAAAGTACATTTGAGGATTTTCATATTCGCCACAGACATGATTGTTATCTTTAGACGACATGGGTGGATGGTCAACTCCACCATACGACACAATAGGACTACCATCATCTCCAGACTACATTGAAAGGTTATTGCCTCATTCATAAGACATGAAAGGTATGTCATCATCTCCAGTCAACTAGAAATGATTGTTACATATTCTTTATACAAGATACATGAATTACTATTAGCTACAGACTACGTAGGGTATCCTCTATCATATATATAGTATAATGAAGAATTTTATAGGCCTTACTCAGGTCTAGTCGACTTCTAACAGGTCTTAGGAATTGGGAATGGGGACCTTGTTGGTCCTTCATCGGGTCTAGTCGACCGTACTAATGGACCCTCATTAGGTCCAGACTTTCATAAAGGTCTTGTAGAGTGGAGACATCCCACATATTAAAAACGAATCCACCGATTGGACCTTTTATCTTGCACATAAGACACTTGTAGAGTGGGGCTTATGCCTTGAGCAAAACTGAAAAGCCCAAGGTCAGTCGTCAAGCATGAACCATTCTCATATCATTCACCACGTACGCCACTTGCACACAATCACAATCATACATCAACCGTGGGCCATATTATACATCCTGTCTAGATTTTCCTTTGTCTCTAATTCATCAAATCGATTGTTTTGGTTTTCACCACATCAACACGCAAAGAGTACGTGTTCCACTCGACAAAACATCAGTGTGTAGGATTAGTATTTGGATTGATCGAGGCTACTACAAGGCCTAGTAGAATCAAAGTAGCATCAACACACTTATAGCCCAATAAAGTGCATCACTCGCCAAAGCTACATGCAGATCAAAGCAAATATACGACCCGATTCTTCAGTTATTTGTCAATGAAACCCTAGCCATGACTCGAACTTCTTCTATTATTCTCAACACCTTTGCTGAACTCGAAGCTCCAATTCTGAAGCTCGGGAACATAGAGATAAGCCCACAAACAACAGACCAGCCCACAGACTGAAATAAAAGCCCAATAAAAGCAAAGAATTCAGCCCAGGAGACAAGTTAAGCCCGCAAAGCAGAATTAAACAAAAGCACACAAGTCGCATGCGAAACGTGCATAGAAAGTGTCGAACCATGCATGGTCCAGCCATCAGGCATGCTTCCAATCGACGTGTACGTCTCCAGCAACGTGAGTAACCATTAATAATTGAAGACAATTTTGATCTTAAAAAGCAGGCGTGGCCGACCTCTGCCCAAGAAGAAGGAAAATCTCCTCATTTGGCTTTCATTCTAGGAAGAGCCGACATGATGAGGAGTGAGTAAGCAGTCCGTAACTGGAGTTCTGGTCTGGTCGAGAGATCCAACGGAACTCAGAGGAATGGCTTCAAGGGTGGAATAGATTTACCAAGCTATATAAATTCAACTTCTAAAGTTTACTCCTGAATGGTGCATTGTGGAGGTTGCCCATGACGTTAAACACACAGGGTTGATGTTCGCCTGACCTTTATTTCTTTTAACTTCCAACCTACTTACATATATCCAGTCGACGTACCTGCACCCAACCAATTAGCGTACACCTAGCTGACGTGCACGAATCCAGTGAAGAGGTATCCTCCAGCCAACTTGCATGGCCTCTAGCCAACTTGCTTGGTTTCAATCGACGGGCATGCAGTGAGCGTGAAAGTCCTCCAGCCTACATGAAAGATATATATATCAGTAGATGAGCAAGACAAGATGAGAGTATCATAGTTTATTAATGATTCATCTCCAACAATTCATGCAGTATATCTTCATGCTCGACGCCTCTCATTCCCCTCGCCAGCGAGCGCGCCATGAGCATGCGACGCCTATGATAATGAACTGAATTGGAAGTCCTTGAATCTATTCTACCCGTCGGATGTCTGCACCTTGCAGAGCACGTTCAATAGCAAGACATTCACTCACCTCACCTCGAGGGTTCAAAGTAAGAAGCTGTAGCAGAATATGAAGATTGACAGGCTGTTCTCTACAAGTGAGTCGAACGCAAGATGAACAATTTCGAAGCAAAGCAATACTCATTGAGAGGCTTAACATTGGTCTTGTCGACTGCATCAGGCGCAATTGTAGTTTGCCCGTTTCTCACACGGGCCCTGGTTGATTAAGCTTGGCCCATTCTCGTTTTGCCCAATAGTGCCATTAGTCACGTGCCCAAAATAACATGTGACATGCTCCCCTCTATTGCTTGGGAGTTGGTTACTACTTTCCTAGTAGTGAGGCCTCTTGCAGCGTCACTCGTCACTTCAGCATGCCAAACCAGATATTATGTGTGGTCCAACCTAACTTCATTCTCAGAACTACTCTCACCACACGTCATTTGTTGACTTGAAAAACTGATCACACTTGGAGTTGAACCAAGGGCACGCGACAAATGATTCCCAGACTTAGCTGGCCAATAAGCCCAATCCTTTTTGCTGCACGAGCGCCAACAAGCCCAATGTCTAAGTAAGCCCAAGCCATAATAAAAAGCCACTTACTTGACTTCCTGACCACGTACTAGGCCCACCATAAGGGACGACCCACTCATGAAAAATCTTCTATACATATTTAAGCCCACAGGCCGAGGACAAGCAAAACCAAAGAGGCCTCACAAAAGGACAAAATAGAGATAAACCCTACACTGTATGCAAGGCTCCATTCACAACTCTTTGTCGCATGGGATCCAGTAGAAGCTTGCAACGATAGTACAAGGGAAAGGCGACCCCACATGCATGAAGAGGTTGAGCCCACGCACACGGTATGTTCAAAATTGGGAGGCACACAAAGCATCAGAGACCAAAACTATTCGCATATATGACTTGTCGTCTAAAAATGATTTTAAAAAAAAAAAAAAAAAAGTATACCCTTATGAGGTAAATGTCGCACTGGACTCTACACTAATCATGGAATGTATGGTAGAAAGAGGAGTAATGACCCACTTGGACCTTTATCAAATTCATTCTATGGGTCCATCCAACCGTAGACTCATGGACCCATATCAGGAGAATGAGTGATGATCTACTTAGACCTTCAACAGGTCTAGTAGTATGAGAATGAGACTCTTAGACCTTCATCAGGTCTGTAGAACGAAGACTTTCATAGACATTCATCTGGTCCAAATGACATTGAAGACTCCCCAAACCCTTTGACTTGCAGTATGAGGATGATCCTGGTCTCATCAAGTCCAGTCGACCGGGGACATCCCCCATAGACTCATGTCGAGTCAAAGTTGTAGACATGAATTACACATGTCGTATGAATTATACATTCCTGGACTCACCAAGCCCAGTCGACCGGGGACATCCCCCATAGACTCATTTCGAGTCAAAGTTGTAGACATGGATTACACATGTCGTATGACTTATATCTTCCTGGACACATCAAATCCAGTCGACCGGGGACATCCCCCATAGACTCATTTCGAGTCAAAGTTGTAGACATGGATTACACATGTCGTATGACTTATATCTTCCTGGACACATCAAATCCAGTCGACCGGGGACATCCCCCATAGACTCATGTCGAGTCAAACTTGTAGACATGAATTACACATGTCGTATGAATTATACATTCCTGGACCCACCAAGCCCAGTCGACCGAGGACATCCCCCACGGACTCATGTAGAGTCAAGTTGTAGACATGGATTACACATGTCGTATGACTCATATCTTCCTGGACTCATCAAATCCAGTCGACCGGGGACATCCCCCATAGACTCATGTCGAGTCAAAGTTGTAGACATGGATTACACATGTCGTATGAATTATACATTCCTGGACTCACCAAGCCCAGTCGACCGGGGACATCCCCCATAGACTCATTCGAGTCAAAGTTGTAGACATGGATTACACATGTCGTATGACTCATATCTTCCTGGACTCATCAAATCCAGTCGACCGGGGACATCCCCCATAGACTCATGTCGAGTCAAAGTTATAGACATGGATTACACATGTCGTATGGCTTATACCTTCCTGGCCTCAGCAAGTCCAGTCGACCAAGGACATCCCTCATCGACTCATGCCGAGTCAAGTTGTAGACATGGATTACACATGTCGTATGACTTATATCTTCCTGGCCTCAAACAAGTCCAGTCGACCGGGGACATCCCCCATAGACTCATATCGAGTCAAGTAGTAGACATGGAATGCACATGTCGTATGACTAAAATGCTGACCTTCATCTGGTCCAAATGACTGAGTACTTCCCCAATGGCTCTTGTAGATTCAAGTGATAACTTGACATTCGTTTGGTTCAAATTAGTAGGCAGCATCAACGCTCGAATACACCAACATAATATGGCATCGTCTCAGGCGACTCATGCGTCAAGTACTCTCCAAGCCAAGGACTCCTTGACTTAGAGAGTAGGGGACAAACTGTTTGGGCCAAATTTGACCCAGGGGCAATTTCGACCTTTACTTCGGGCCCAAGCTGCCATCGTAGATTCATTCTCTTAGGAAGCCCGGATTTAGTATATATCGGCCCAAGGACTCGCAGGCCCATACCAATACAGATCCAAGGACCCACCATACGATAACTCATGTAACACTCGGATACATAAACATCATTTGTAACTCAACCGTTTTCAATCTTCATGACTGTTCATAATTCTCCTTTATGATGCGACCGTTACCAACACACCAAACATATGTCAGTTAAAGGTATTCAAGAGTCTCACCTAACTTATAAAAGGAACTTATAGCTCCCCACGGTGGGGGAAGAGGGGACTGAGAGCTCAAGTAATATTCTCTCAGTAGACCCCCAACCTGCAGTCCTCATGGTAACTGATAGGAATCGAGGTAATCTCTGACCTTCCTCATTCTTCTACAATATTAATAACTCACTTCCACTACTGACTTGGGCGTCGGAGTGCCCCCGGCACCCACCACACCGGTGGGCAGTACTCCCGCTCACTCTACACCTTTGTCTTGCAGGATCGCTAGTGCCCCTATATAAAATCTCAATTGTGGACCTCGGGTGAAAACCAGCGTCTACACCCAACTGCTGTCTGAGATGGGGTAAATGATGCCAGCATCCAACCATTTGATGATTTCTTTCTTCACGACTTCCTTCATGATTGGATTGAGTCTCCGTTGATGTTCCACTGTGGGTTTGTACTCATCGTTAATCAGGATCTTGTGCATGCAAAATGATGGACTAATGCCTCGAATGTCTGCTATAGTCCAGCCAATGGATTTCTTGTGCTCTCGTAATACTCTCAGTAGCTTTTCTTCCTGCTCCAATGTTAGTGAAGAAGAAATAATAACAGGTAATTCAGAAGAGTTTCCAAGAAATGCATACCTGAGATGGCTCGGAAGTAACATCAGCTCCAACTATGGTGGTTCTTCAATCGAAGGCTTGATTCGATCTTTCTTTGGCAGTTCCAAGCTTTCAACTGGTGGTGTTGCTTTGAATCGGAATGGTTTGTCAAGGTAGTTGATACATTCCAGGATTTCAGCATCTAGCTCGCTGTCAGTCATGTTGGTGATGCAAGCTTCAAGTGTATCTGTGGGATTTGGCTCAGTATTTTGAATGATACTATCAACAACATCAACTCTGAAACATTCTTCTTCCTTTTCATCGCTCGGGAATTTCATGGCTTTGAAAACATTAAAGGTCACTTCTTGGTCCTGCACTTTCATGGTCAGTTCTCCTTTTTGCACATCAATCACAGTTTTACCTGTAGCTAAGAATGGTCTCCCAGAATGATATGTATTTCTTTGTCTTCTTCCATGTCAAGGATGATGAAATCTGCTGGGAGAATTAGTTTGTCAACTTTGACCAGCACATCTTCAACAACACCTCTTGGAAATGCGAGTGTTCGGTCAGCAAGTTACAATGAAACTGAGGTAGGCATTGCTTCTCCAATCTGCATTTTCCTGTAAATAGAGAAAGGCATCAAGTTAACACTGGCTCCTAAAAATCACATAAAAGCCTTACCGATGTAATGTTCTCCAATGGTGCATGGGACAGTGAAACTGCCAGGATCTTTCAACTTCGGGGAAGTTTCCTCTGAATGATGGCGTTGCATTCTTCCGTTAATGCTATGTTTCATAGTCTCCCAATCTTCTTTTTGTGAAAGAATGTCTTTCATGAATTTTACATAGCTGGGCTGGCATTTCTTCCAAGGCTTCTGCAAATGGAATGTTGATGTGAAGCTTTTTGAACACCTCAGGAATCGAGCAAACTGCTTGTCCAGTTTGTTTTTCTGAAGACGTTGAGGAAAAGGTGGAGGTGGAATGATTTGTTCTTTTTCCTTTGCTTCTTTTTTCCTCCATCTGTGGAACTGCATCTTTTGGAACTTCCTCAATTATTGCTTTGATTCCAACATCTTTATTGATCTCAGTACCGCTTTTTAAGGTTAATAGCTTGACATTGCTCTTTCCTCGGTTCCTTGGATTGGTTCTGTGTTGCTGGGAAGATTTACCTGGCGGTCTGTAACTCTGAGCGTTGGCCAGTTGTCCGATTTGATTCTCCAGGGCTTTGATGGAAGCTGATTGCTCTGAAAACATAGCATCATACTTTTTTAACTGATTCAACACTTCTATTATTCCTGGTCATTAATCTGTTATTGGCCTTTGTTCTGTTGCTGGAATCCAGGTGGTGGATAGTTCTGCTGTTGGAATCCTGGTGGGGTGGATTGTTCTTTTGCCCTAAATTGTTGCTCCATGAAAAATTAGGATGATTCCTCCACCCCGGGTTGTAGGTGTTGGAATATGGATTGTTTCCCATGTCTGTTGAAATTGTTGACATAATTTACCGTCTCTTCAAGTTGGTTTGGTTCTGGTGCTCCTCCATATGGTGAACTTGTGGATCCAGTGGTAAGAGTCTCCATGAATTTGCATATCTGATCCAGCTTGGTGTTGACTGCTGTATTGGCTCCACTTTCATAAATTCCTGCAATTTCTTTGGATCATACTCCTTTCTGTTGGCCACAAGGATTATTGTTGGCCATTTCTTCGATTAGGTCCCAGGCTTGATCTTCTCCTTTTCCATTAAAGCTCCTACAGCAGCAGCATCAATTGTGGTTCTCTATTCCAGAAAGTCCATTATAGAATGTTTGGACTTGAAGCCATTTTGGAATCTCATGGTGAGGATTTCTGGAGCAAATATTTGTACCTTTCCCAAGCTTCGTAAAGAGTTTATGAGTCTTGTTGCACAAATGATGTGATGTCATTCCTCAGTTTTCCAGTTATGGCTGGTGGAAAGTACTTTGCAAGAAATTTGGTGGCTAAAGTATTCCAAGTTGTGATGGAACCTGCTGGTAGTGAATGTAGCCAAGCTTTAGCTCTGTCCTTCAAGGAGTATGGGAAAACATGCAGTCTCATTGCTTCTTCTGATGCTCTGTTGTAGTTGAAAGTGCCGCAAACTTCCAGGAAGTTACTGATGTGGGCATTGGGATCTTCAGTTGCATTTCCTCAAAACTGCACTGATTGTTGAATCATCTGGATGCATGTTTTGATGTCACCTGCATTTGCTGGTAAGAGAGGAAGTACAATACAGGAAATGAGTCTGTCAACCACCGGAATGGTTTTCTGTCTCGAATGGGAATTGGTGGTGCAAACCTCCAAAGGTTCAGGTTCCATGTTGACTAAAGCTTTTGGCCTTCTCGCCTTTCCCTTCTCAACTGTCTGATGGTCTTTCAATTTCCGGGTCAAGCGGTCAGAGTTCAAAGCTTCTGGTTCGTCTCATGTAGTTTCTGAAAACCTGAAACACAAGAAAACAACGACAATAAGTAAAAAGAAATTAGATATAAGTAAAGGTATCTAAACCCCTAAACTAATAGTAAAAGATAAATAAGTCCCCTACAACAGCGCCAAAAACTTGACCGGCGTAAACACACACGTATAACGCAAGCGCACGTATCGTTCAAGTAGTATAAAAAATATCGATCCCACGAGGACTTAATATCTAATCTATTAATTTTATGAGGTCAAATGATTACTAGTATCTAACAGGTTGTTTGATTGATTTGAAATGGTGACGATTCTAAATTTAAAAACAAGTAAATAAAATTGTTGAAAGTAGGTTTTAAGAAAATTCAATATTAAAAACTATCTAGGGTTGTGATTTCTTTGCAATATCATTTTAAAGATGAAGTGGTTATCTTATAGTTGGGTAAAATATTGATTTATTAATCTGGAACACTAAATTATGTAAAAAGCCTCTTCCGATGGTCAACTACAAATATCCAGTATAACCCAATTGAACCATATGTCTATGCCAACCACATTACCTGGATTCATTAAGATTAAGTTCCAATTATGGCTACCCCCGCTCGACAGGTATATTCCTATCCTGTAAGGAAAATCTATTAAAGGGTTATCTATCCTCAAGGAAGATCGTGGGCTATTGAGTCTAGGTCTTAAACTTAAAATCCCTATGTCTAGTTCATTTTAAGTTTACCAGTTCAATTTTATTAATGGCCTGTTAATAAAAGCATTAAGATTAAGACTCAATAAATAAACCTTTATATTACCCAAACTATAATTTACCCCCTTATAAAACCGGTGATATTGGATTTCATCACAACCCCATATAACTGGCTTAGTTACGACACATATTTACAAGTAGTAAAAAATAAAAGACATAAAGTAAAAATACTAAAAATTAAATACTGAAAAGTAAATTGTGTGAAAAGTAAATACAGTAAAAGTAAAAGTAAAAAGTAGAAAGTAAAAAGTAAAAAAAAAAATAAAAATAAAAGTAAATTACTGAAAGTAAATTGCTGTGAAATTAAAATAAAGTAAAAGTACAATAAAAGAAAATGCTTGGGTTAGAGGATCAACTTTATTACTACTATTTTAGATATCTCCCTTAATATAATATATTAACTTTGCGTGATACTTACCAACCAGCCATATAGGCGGTATCCTATTAAGTCAAATAATAATAATTACCAACCGACCAACCAGGCGGTATCCATACTTAGTCAGGTTAAAACCAATTTATAATTAATTTCCAACCGGCCAATATAGCGGTATCCTCATTAAGTCAGGTTTAAATAGTTTATATTTTATATTTAAGGGAGATTAATCTAGATAGCAATAATAAAAGCTTTACCTTTTACCCCAGCAAGGGGGAGTTACCTCCTCATTGCTTGAAAAATAAAAACTGCAAAAGTAAAAAGAAAGAAAAGGTTTTGTGCGTAAAAGTAAATTGCGGAAAGTAAAAACTGAAAAGTAAAGAAAAGAAAGTGCGAAAGCGGAAATTAATTACTGGAAGCTGTAAACAAACAAACAAGATACAATCTTCTTATTTATTCATTAGGAATTTTCAAAGAAGAAAGTATGAAAATTTACAAATGAAATGGCTTGGTATTTATTGGCAAAATTTTGCCTCCATCAAATCATCCATCAAATTCTCCACCAAATCCATTATTAATTTCTCCATTAATTACTCCACCAAATCCATTATTAATTACTCCACTAATTGCTTATCATGTTTGGTGGTGATTGATTAATTTATAATTTATTTATTAATTTATTTTTTTGCTTTGAAAATGATTGAAAGTGACTTTAATAATTACACACAACACACTTCTGGATGGTTCATCAATTTCGGGCATGTAATCGTCAGAATTCGAAATTATTATGTCTTTAAAAGTTGTAGATCTTTGAGTCTTATTTAATCTGGAACTTGAATCAGCTCAATCCGATATCGGAGTAGTAAAAAGTTATGCCCAAAATACGACAGATACGCAAAACTGGAATTTCCAAAACTGCACTTCGTCAAAAACGCTATTTCAAGTTCCAATCTCCAAAATTAATATGTCAAGTCCATTTTTGCCCTTATTTGACCCACATTTCGTCCTAAATGATTTCATTGTGTCCCAATATTATTTTATCTGCCAAAATAACTAAACACATCAAAACGTTCATCAAACCCGAGAAAACTAAACAAAATATTAAGTAAAAAGGGCGGTAAATATTGATATATTTTCCGCTCATCAGACACGTTGTGTCATCTTAAGGTATTGAAGTTGACAATGCAAAAATAGAGGTAATCTCTAAATTTCCATCACCAAAAGCAGTAAGGGAAATCCGTTCTTTCTTAGGACATGCATGATTTTATAGAAGTTTCATTAAACTTTAGTATCACAGACCCTTATGTAACCTCCTTTTAAAAGATGCAACATTTGAATGGACAGAAGAATGTCAAAAATCATTCGAAAAGATTATCAGTCTTTTGACTTCTGCTACTATGATGCAATCCTCTAATTGGTTTTTGCCTTTTGAGCTAATGTGTGATGCCAGTGATTATGCAGTTGGTGCAGTGCTAGGACAGAGAAATGAAGGTAAGCCACATGTAGTATATTACGCAAGTAGAAATTTAAACAATGCACAAATGAATTACACCACCACAGGAAAAAAAACTATTTACTGTAATATTTACATTTGATAAATTTCGATCATATTTAATTGGTTCTTCAACTGTTGTTTATTCTGATCATGCTGATGTTAGATATTTGATGTCTAAACATGATGCAAAGCCAAAATTACTATGGTGGATTTTGTTGCTTCAAGAATTCAATCTCACAATCAAAGATAAGAAATAAGCAGAGAATATGGTTGCAGATCATTTATTGAGACTCATAAATTAGTTATCAATTGATACAACTCATATCAATGACTCTTTTCCTGATGAATTTTTATTTTCTATAAATACAATGCCTTGGTATGCTAATATTTTTTAATTTTTGTAACAGGAAAAATACCTCCAGATTGGAGCCATCAAGACAAGAAGAAATTTTTGACTTAAGTCAAAAGATTCTACTAGGACGGTCCATATATGTTCAAGTATTGCCCTGATCAAATTTTCTGACAATGCATACCGGACAATAAGATAAACATTGTTATTCGGTTTTTTCATTCAGAAGCATGTATGGTCATTTCTCATCTAAGAAAACCGCTGTAAAAATCTTGCAGTGTGGATTTTATTGGCCCACTATTTTTAACGATACCCATGCTTTTTGCAAAACTTGTGAAAATTGTCAAAAGTTGGGATCCATTTCAAAAAGAAACATGATTGCCTTTAAATCCTATCATTGTCATCAAAATCTTTGATTATTGGGGGATAGATTTCATTGGTCAATTTGCACCATAGTCGATTTGGAATCCCTTAGGTTATTATAAGTGATGGAGTAAACACTTTTGTAACATGTCTTTTGAGTCCTTAATGAAAAAATATAGAGTTACACGTAAAGTCTCCACCTCCTATTACCCTCAGAAAAATGGTCAAGTTGAACTAGCAAATAGAGAAATCAAATAAATTTTGGAAAAAACGGTCGACCCAAATCGTAAAGATTGATTTCTTCGACTGACTGATGCACTTTGGGCATACCGAAAAGCTTTCAAAACTTTTTTAGGAATGACACCCTATCGTATAGTTTATGAAAAACCTTGTCATTTACCTGTAGAACTTGAGCATAAGGCATATTGGGCTATTAAAACATTCAATTCAAACCTTGAAAATACCAATCATGAACGTAAACTGCAACTAAATGAACTTGAAGAGTTAAGGAATGATTCTTATGAGAATGTGAAAATTCTTAAAGCTAAAACTAAAACTTTTCACGATAGTCGAATTTCACGAAAAATATTTGAAATTGGTCAAAAAGTTTTACTTTATAATTCTCGTATTCATTTATTTACTAGAAAATTGAAATCCAAATGGAGTGTCCCATTTATTGTGAAGCACATTTATCCATATGGGGCTATTGACATTGAGAATCCTAGGAATGATGATGTATTTAAAGTGAATGGAAAACATCTGAAACCATTTTTGGAGTGTTCAAATTTTCGAGAATCTCTTTTCCTTTCAAACCCAGTGTATTGTGATTGATGTATTTTCTTTTCTTTTGTATTTGTCTAATTTCTATTTTTCTTGAGTTTTGCAATATTTTTTCTTTTTGTCAGAATATTACACCCCGGTTAAACAGTGAATAACGGTACTCCGTGACTCTAAGTCAGTTCTTTAAGTTTCCTAAAATTACCGATACTCTTCAATCAAAACATGGAAGAAATTCTCGCAAAACTCCACAAATATTTTCTTTCTCTCTCCCAAAATGCTCTGATAAAAATTTACAAAGCACACACCGAAAGAATAAGGCTTCTTATGATCCATGGTATTCCTAGTGATATTCGTTGGGTAATTGAAGTAAGGGTTCGCTTGGCAGGTAAGTCATTTGACTCTTTCTTTTCTTACATGTCTGGTTTAGGGAAAAACACATATGTTAAAAAACGAAGAGCTAAATAATTAGATGTTTGTATAAATACGCATGTTGGACGTGCAACACTCTTTTCGTTCTTTAGGAATGATGTCTGACAATCACGAAGATAAAATTCAATTCATTAGAGATGGCTTGAGTAATTAGTATTTAGATGATATATCATTGACTCTTGAGACGCATCCTAGTGGACATGATCATCGAGTAATTCGCAATTTGCATACACAATTTCAAAAAGAAAGACAACAATACAGTCTCGAGAATATGATTTTAAAAGACCTTGTTTGCCAATTTATAAGAAAATTAGATGGGAAGCCTATTCTAGACCCATAGAGGATTTAAGCCATTACTGGACATAAAACCAGAAGAAGAAGATGTGGGCCACAATCACAACTACCAGTACATATTTTTCAATTTATTGCTTTGATTTCCTTTACTTTAAATTACTGTTTTGATTTACTTTAATTTACTGTTTTGATTCCTTTACTTTTTCCGTCAGTATCTAAATTTTTTTACTTTTACGATCTATTTTACTATTCATTTGACAATTGTCATTTTACAGGTACTAGTGCATTTACTACTCACCCTTTTTCAGGATCCATAAATTCAGCTCGTCATTTCTCTCTTCAACACATCAGATAAGAGAGATAGCAAAAAATAGAGAAAACTTCAAGACAACGAGTTACTAATATTTGTGTCTTTTGGGAACTAGCTTTAGAACTAAAACCAGAATTTGTTGAGGCTGCACAAGAATTTGGTAGAGTTATGACGGAAAGAAACATGCACTTAGTATATAGTGGTGGCAATCTTGGATTGATGTGGTCTGTTTCAAAGGTGTTGCAAGAAGGTGACAGTCAAGTTTTGGGGATCATTCCAAAACCTTTGACAGAGGAAACCCTCATCGGAAAATTAAATGGAGAACAATGCATTGTCTCGGGTATGTCTGAAAGACTTACTGAAATGATCAATCATGCTGACGCTTTTATTGTTTTACCAGGTGGGCTGGGTATGTTGGAAGAAATATTCACAGTTGCATCATGGGCGAACTTGAACATTCACCAAAAACTCATTGGACTACTTAGTGTTGATGGCTTTTTCGATTTTCTTTTTGTATTTATTGAGGATGCCAAAAAAAGGGTTTATTTCAAAATCGATAAAAGATATCTTCATAACTGCAAGAAAAATCGATGCTTTAATTGACCAACTTTTAGCTTATGAACCAAAAGTCGACTCCATTATTTCCAAGTTGAACCGGTCTGGTAACGATCGTGGCAAGAAGTGTAGAGTGGACTTGAATCTTAATTTGTAATTTATTTTTCTTTTTTTAAATAGTCATAGATTCAATTGTCAATTCCACACTAACCAGGTGATGTCTTCTAAACTCTACTTCTTCAGACATTGGGGACAATGTCTCAAATTGGTTCGAGGGATGGTTGACTAGATAGTTTTTATTCTTATGTTTTGTTGTTGTATTTTTCTTTCAAGAAAATCATTTTATAAAAAAAAAATATATATATTGTTGTTTTTGTTTTGTTATTTTGTGTTGATTTTCTTTTGTGTTTTTTTTTTTAAAAAAAAAAACTACACACAAACTAACAACAAATATTTGACTAACCAAGTAGAATTGTTGTTCAAAGATGGCTGTATAATGAGTTTTCGCTCATGAGACGCATCTTAAAATAATCAACAAATATTTAACTAACCAAGTAGAATTGTTGTTCAGAGATGGTTGTGTAATGAGTTTTCGCTCATGAGACGCATTTTAAAATAATTCGTAACAAGTTATTTTTGTTTATTTCTTTTTGAATCATTTAAATTTGTGAATTCTCCATAATATTGATTAAATTTGATCTTCATTTGATCATTTGACAGATATTATCAACATACATGGTAACATATGATAGCAGATTATAATTGAAAATTTTGTAATATTCAGTTCTCTAATTTGTTGAAGTCATCACCTAAAGACAGTGGAATTTATGTTTTTATTTAAAAAAAAAAAACTAATCATGCTTTTACTTAGTAACCAGACATCTTACCTCAGTAAGTAGTGATTGTTCATGTAAAACGGTAGAGCTTGAGTTGTAAAAAAAATTGTGAATAAGTTCGATTTCGTAGTCTCTCTAACTCAAGCAATTAAGTCTGTATGGGTGTTTTAACATTTAGTGCCCTAAGGCCAACTGGTATGGGAGTCACTGGCCCAAAGCTCGTTACATGGGTTAAAGAGAAAGCTTAAGGAAATCTGATAATTTTTATTTTTAACTTCTGAGATCCGAGCAATTAAGTCCGTAGGGGTGTCTTAACACCTAGTGCTCTAAAGCCAACTGGTTTGGGAGTCACTGACCCAAAACTCGTTACAAGGATTGAAGATATATTATTACCACACAAAAAAAAAACTATTTTTGTATTTATAAATAAATCTCATCTGCCAAAAGGTGTGAACTCTAATATAATTTTAAGATAAAAATATTATTCTATTTTCAACAAGACATGTGAACATTGTGGATACAATGAAGTAATTGATACCTTGTTTTATGTGTGTATGGAAAAAGGGTAAAAAGTGAAGGAGAATTTACTTATTTGATCATTTAGAAAGAAATAAAACAAATATTAATTTGATGAGAATTTGTTTTTTATTTTTTTCCGCTTAAATTATTATGGATTAGTAATAAGATGGTTGGGAGGTGTGATGAACAATAAAAAGTGCACAATTATTAAAAGAAAAATTAATCATTTTATACTTGCAGTTTTGTTAATCCCTTTAATTAAGCACATTTGTTAAATAATACTTATATTTATGTTTTATTGTGATTTTTATTTATTATGTAGGTAAAATACTATTTCGAAAGTTTAACGGGAAAAATGGACATGAAATCTGAATTTCGAAGACCCATAAGCCCAAAGAAGCATGAAGATTAAATTTGAATGAGATATAAAAAGATTGACCATGTCTGATTCGCCGTTGGATGAGCTTATCGCAAAATCGGCCACACATGATATAAAAGAAAGAAAAATCATCAACTTTTAGATAATTGCAATTGAATTATTGTTTCAATAATACAATTGCAATTCATTTTTAAGTAAAAGATATGTTTGATGACAAAAGAACAAATGCATTTAATGAATTGTTGACATTTATAGCAAATGTTGGCAAATGACAAGAAAAAGCCAACTAATCTTTAATTTGTTGTTGACATTTATGACCAAATATTGGCAAATGATAAGAAAAAGCCAAATAATCTTTAATTTGGCTTTGAAAAAATGGCTTGAGGTGCTGAGTACTTCACCTATAAATTGAGGAGCTCAGCACCTCATTTCTTCAGCTTCCACCATAGAATTATCTCTGAGGTTTTGTTAAGTGATCCAGCTCTTATGTGTTTTTTTTTTTTTAAAAACTTTCTTGTAATTTCTTTTTCTTTTAGTAATAAAATTATGTGTGTTTTTATTCAAATTATGAGTAGCCAATTTCTTCTTGCTGGGATAAAGGGAGAAACTTTTAATATGAAAAATTAGATTAATCTCATTTATATTATAATATATAAATTATAATCTAATGATTAATATTCAATTTAAATCTGGATTAATTATTGACAAACTTTGTTACCGTATTTATGGCTGATTTTATTTATTTTGACTTAATTAATTCCTGAAATAAATTAATTGGGTAATAATGATAATTTATTTATTATAAAAAGTGAGATTTCTAAATTTGAAATATTAAAAGTGGATCCCCTAACCCGAGCATTTTATTTTATTCTTGCAGTTTAAATTAAAATTTTCAATCCCTTCAAATAATTCAATCTTTTTATTTTTCACTCAAATTATTATTTTATTTTACTAAATCTATTCCCTGTGGATTGACTCCGGACTTACCGGGCTATTTTATTACTTCAACACTCTTATATTTGGGAGTAAAGAACCACTTTTTGAGCATGTCACTCATCTTCAATTTCTCATTCTCAATTCTCTCATTCTTCAATATTAACAAAAAATGACAAGCTCATCTGAGAACATCATGTCCAATGTGTCAACCCAAGAGAGCGACCAAAATATCGATACACGGAAAAGACAAGTTCAGTCTCGATCCTCCGATATTTTCAAAATTCATTTTCATTTAGTCGAGACTGAAAATGAAGGTCCAATAGCAATATGCAATTATTGTAGTGTATCTTATAAATTTACCGGCGGCTATTGCAAAATGAACAAGCACTTGGATAAACATCATGCCGCTGAAATTGGACTTGATACAACGCAAACTCAAATGGGCAGGTAAGCATCCTCTAGTGGAGGTACGAGTTCTTTAGATTTATTTAAATATTCTGATGCTAAAAATAGAGAAGAATTTGTTAAATTTACTTGTATAACATATCTTTCTTTAAGTTTTGGTGAAAAAATTAATTTTACTAATTATGTTTGAAATGCTTTAAATCCCGCTGCCTGTAAAATAACTAGAAATACAACAAAACGTCAAATTTTTAAATTATACAAATATGATAAAATTATTTTAAATGAAATATTTAAAGATATTAAAGATCGTATTTCTAGTTGTTCTCATATTTGGAGTGACCATTGACAAACACACTCATACATTGGTGTGACTTATTATTGGATTGATGCATCATATAACATGCAAAAATGACTTATTGCATTTAGAGTTTTTGATGAGCAATATACTGCACAAAATATTTATATAATGATCAAATTAATTTTTTATGAATATGATTTATTAGGTAAAATTTTAACAATTGATTTTGACAATGCATCTGCAAATAATGCATCACTTAGAAATTTAAAAGAAATATACCAACCAAATTTGGGGGGTCGATTTTTCATGTTCGTTGCACATGTCATGTCCTTAATTTATGTGTTCAAGATGGTCTGACTTTTTTGGAATCTTACATTGATCCTATTAAGATTGTGCTTAATTGTATTTGGTCATATTCTCAAGTTAGAAGAGAATGAACCAAGTTTTGTAAATTAAATTGTGTTAAATCGGTAAAATTTTCACGAGATGTTCCAACACGTTAGAATTCAACTTATTTTCTTTTAAGTCAAGCTTTCCAATACAAAGATGTTATGTAGTTTTTTCCCAACATGTTCAACATAGCACACTTTTTCCTAGCCAATGAGATATTTGTGAAAAAAATTAGAACTTTTAAAAGTTTTTAATGATATTACAAATATTTTTAGCGGAGTTTATTATCCTACAATAAATTTATTGCATGTTGAAAGTTTGAATCTTGTTGGTACTCTATATGAGCATGCTGAAAGTTCTAATCCTAATGTTATTGTTTTAATTGAAGCTATTGTTGTTATGAAAAGAAAATGATTTATTTATTTTAAAGACATTTCATTGCTTTATCTTATTGCCATAATTTTTTATCCTAAATTTAAATTTGAAGGTTCAAATAGTGCCTTACAAACTTACTATACATATTTATGAATATCTGATTAAATTAATATTACCAAAATAATAGATAAAATAAAAATTGATTTAATAGATTTATTTAATGATTATGTTAGTAGATATAACTTGAAATCATTAAGACAATCTAGTAGAGAACCCATAATTAGTTCAAGACTTAGCGTAGGTGATTGTTGGTTACTACAACGAAATAAAAAACATAGGGATAACATGACTAAAAACTCGAAATTAGATAATTATTTATCTACCAATTTTGAGTTTCCAACTGAAATTTTAGTGTATAAAAATTTTCAAGTACTTGAATGGTAGAACCAACATCAAAATGTCTATCATGTTTTATCAATTATTGCTAAAGAGGTGTTGACAGCACATGTTTCCACAATTACGGTTGAACAAGCCTTCAGCTTGGGAGACAATATTTTGGAAGCGAGACGGTCTTCATTACATCCAAACACTTTAGAAGCAACAACATGTATGGATGATTGGACCCGAGCTGATCTGAGGCAACAAGAAGATGCCCCCGATGACTTTGAAGACTTGATCGACAATGCATCTGCAAGTGCAAGTGGAACGAGAGTTGAAGGATCAACATGCACTGATAATGATGATGATTGATGAGTAAATAGTTGCAATAAGGAACTATCTTAAAAATATAATGGAATTACGTGAGCTTTGATTCCTCTCACCCCTAGATGATACGTAAGCAACTTAAGTTTTTAAAAATTTAAATTCAAGCTCTTTAATTTTATTTTTAATTTAATATAATCTAAATTCAAATTAATAATTTTAAATAAATTTTTTAATCTCATTTTTATTTTCTTATAAAAATCATTATTAAAATTTTAAAAAAATAAAAATCGGTTCCACAATCTTATAGAACCGAGAATCGTTCGTTTTGAGTGTGGGCTAACAGCACTACTCCAAGATGGGCGAATACAACAAAAAAAAATGATATAAAAAAGGGCCCTCTTTAAAAACTATATTTTATTAATCAAATAAATAATTTGCAGACCAAAATTTTTACCCAATAACTTCACTCTTTCTTTCTCTAATTTTTAGGTGCCTGAACGGGTTGAGTTGCCGGGCATCTCTGAGCGCTCGTTTGGGCGCCCAATGCAGCAGCAACAGTGCTACACCGGGGAAAAGGAGGAGATCAAAGCGATTCAAATAATTTTAGATAATTTTTTATAATTTCCCCTCGCAGATAGTCAAGCCAACATTTTATATTCATCATTACCCGTATAATATGACTGCATCTTAGCTTCATATTTCAAGCCGAGAGACATTGAACCTCAGAATCAGAAACAAGAAATTCCTGAAAGCACTAATATTTTTTAATTACAAAATTGATCAGAGTTGCACTAAAACTCGTACCACCTGAAGAAGACGACTCTTTCAGTAGGACCTAAGAAACTAGTAAAGAAAACTCGTCCACAAAACAGCAGCCTAAGTCATGTAAAGGAAGACTTGTTGACAGATGTTAATATAAATCTCACTTTTCCTTCTTTTCCGGCTTCGCACAAAGGGCTTTGTACTTCAAAATGCCGCAGCATTCTTAAACATCTGTTGAGCAGTCAAAAAAAGCACACCCAATAATTATTCATACATATCAATTTCAAAGTAGCATGCGGAAATGAAATTAACAAATACAGTGAGCTACTTGACACTGGCATGCAAGAGAAACCATACATTCGTCTATCCACTGCCATTATCTGTCAAACCAATAAGCATAGAAATTTGTGAATGACATACAAGTTGAGGATATTTGAAGTCATCGATCATTCACGAAATGAACTTTTCAGACTACCTTCAGTGTTGAGATCGACAGGAAGCATGACAGACTTTGCACGGTTGTCGGCAGAGACCCCCAATGTGTTGGACAACTCAGGCTGGGTTGGAGAGCTTGTGTTGCTCTGGCTCTGTTGTCCGTTCGAGGCATTGGTCTTCCCTGGATGGTTCAGATACATCTCCAAATTAGAAGAAGCTGGTGCTGTATTTTTCTTTCCCTTGAAAAGCCGTCCCCTGTAGCAGTACAATCAAGAAGTTAACAAGAAACATTAAGATTGGAAAAGACACTATTATTTCTACCAACAAGAGAAAAATGTTAGCTACTGAAAGCACCTGTCTTTTCGCTTTTCAAGATACCTCTGCAACAAGACTTTTCTGTTCACCTGACCATCTACATCTTAAGAAAGAGAGAATATTAAAAAGACATGATAATGGCTAGTCATTCTCACACATTACAAGCTTGTTAGGCCACAAATTTCAGTACGCTTCTCAAATAGGCATTGTTAATAAATGAAACAATCATGTCTAAGCATGCTTTTGTACTGCAGAGACAAAAGGAATTTGTATATTTCGAAAACACTCTAAGCATGCTTTTGTACTGCAGAGACAAAAGGAATTTGTATATTTCCAAAACGCAGTGCCAAAAGAGTTATTTCAGCCAAATGCAGGAAAGTTGCACGGATTAACAGAGACAGGACTCGAGGGAAAATGAGTTGACCATTGGTTAAATATTGTTATAGCGGTTGGAGAAAACGGGTTACTTTTGAAAATGATTGCTGCAAGGCTGAGGTGGCAGTTCTCGTTTCGCATAGGACAAAGGGTATATAGTGGTGTGTGACATTTCCAGTAATGGGATAGTGCTGTGGTAGCAGAAGAAGTATTGTTGATAACAATTATAGAGCATATATTTGGTACACACTAATAAGCAGTTTCCACAGGGAGAGTTCTCAATTCTTTTTATTATACATATGAATCACAAGGTGGCTTACCAAAAATGGTGTTTCGTTTCTATTCTTGCTTTATTTCTATCAAAGCAAAGAAAGCATCTCTGAAATGTACTCTAAACATGAATAGTTTCAAATGAAACAAGGATCAGTTTCCTATCCTTCAAGGAAAACGAATAGTCTGGTGTTCTGCTGCCCATGAGGTGCTCATTCTCATTGGGGAGGAGCACAAGGTTCCTATATTTCTTTGAGAGGAGACCAATCAAGGCAATCAGCCAGCATGGAGTTCATCCTATTAGCGAGTTGTTGAGTATAATCCCTCCATGTTTAATATCAATAAAGATTTGCATGCATTTTGAGAAAGCACGATGCCAAAGAAGGCAGATGTATTTGCTAAGGCGTTGAAAGTATATACAATATATTATTTGGCTACAGATGTAAGTCAACAAAATTTAAATTCTAGGCACTCAAGATCACAGGAATAATTATAATTCCCCTATTAAGCAACTAGTTCATGTAATCATCAAAAAGGCGGCTGTGAAAGCATTTTCTGCATATAGCAAAATTCCATAAACTAATTAGCAAATATAGTTCTTACCAGAGTCACGAGTAACACTCCCTTTCTCCCTATACTCCTGAGGATACTCTGCTATCTTCCCTGAAAAAGTCAATAATAACTACCAAAAAGTTAATTATGTAAACTAAGTGTCACCATAGTAATTTTAGCAATGACATTGGAACCATAATGATGTAAGCAGCTGACAAGTGTGCTCTTCTGCAATCCAGCAATAAAGTGAATCATCCATATTCCATAGCAGTAAAACATTGATGATATTTAACTGAGTGCAGTACTTTAAGAAAGAGGATTCACGGAAGTTAACTAAATAAGCAGTCATGAATTTTCTTTTGCATTCGACATGGAAGTGAACGTAAAGTGAAGCAAAGCAGAAGAGGTACAAAACAAATCTATGTCATTGAAAATGACTACCAAATTTTTTTTTAAGGATTCCTTTTTTAATCAATTAAGAAAACTGAATTTGTTTTTCAAAAAATAAGTTTCGTCCCAGTTATGACAAGAGGTACAAATCTAGAGCTCTTTCTTGAATCAACTGTTACTTTGAGAAAAGGTGTAGCTTCAGTATAGATACAATCTATAACAGTTTAGACAGTTATAAATAAGAGATTCTACATACCACAGGGATTTTAGAATTTAAAAATAGTTTGACGCTCAATCCTTCTATCCAAAACTCTACCTGTTTGCATGAACTGAGAGACCATGGCAGGAGGAGGAAGAGGGCCATGTCTGTCATTTGTAGCTTGTAAATGGCATGGAATGGCCCTATATGCCGTAATTCCATCGAACGAACCATTTTGGGAAAAATCAATAGGAGTTGTTGCTAAGTGCATAATCTCCCGTGCCTGCAAACCCATATTTGGATACATTGGAAGACCAACACGGTATCATTCCTATCTCCAGCTATCCACGGAAAGACCAAACTGCCTTACCTTATCAGTCGGCACTCCATCATACACATTCACCTTGCCACAGTAGAAAATCGTCATTTGCCCCATTGTTTCATTTGTTTCACGCGGATTTCTGCACTCACATTTTCACATACATGTCATGTACACAACTCTTGATCCAAAAATATAAGGATCTAGCAAAGTTTTCAAGTTCAAACTTCAAACACACACAATCAAATACAAAAAAACAAGATCAATCATCACTTCAAAACTAATTCATGTGCATTTTTATACTTAAAAACAAATCATCGAAAACAAAAGTACTACTACTATTACTACAATACACCTGTTAGAGATTGTCTTGTTATCTGCATCAACTGCACATTTGCGAGGAGGGTATTTTCGCCTATACACACAGTTCTGGTCTCCCGAAACTGAGATGTCTGTTTCCTTAAATGAATCAGCTGAATTTGAAGTCACCTACATATGAAACATTGTCATTTAACAATAATTATTACTATATAGTATATACTTCACGCCCAATGAAAAATAAAATGGTTAGAGCGTGTACTCACGCGCGGCGTCGTATTTTCCGGAGGAGAGACAAGTACTTTGCGTAAAACACCTGAGCCGGAATCGTCGCCGGATTCAAGCAAGGCTTTGAGAGAGATCACTTGCTGGATCGCCTGCGATTTGTTCCACGATGGTCTGCGCATTCCTGTTCCGACACGTGTCCACAATTTGACAACAAAATTAACTTATTTATTTATTTAATTCCTTTTTTTAAGGCTTTAGACTCTAAGCCTCAGCTCAGGTAACCAAAAAAAGGGAGGACAAAAATGGAAACAAAAGAGAATAATTTTCAGTAATTTCACCTTTTTCCTTGAGAAATTTGCGGCAATCTTCGCGCGTGAGCTGAGTAATGTCTTCTTCAGTGAGCTGAGTGAGTGGTTTCTCGAGTATTGACCGGCATGACGTCACGCCGCCGTCCATATCCATCAGATTCGGTCAAAAATCTCTCCGTTAACTCCCAACACCCCTCAGTGGCAGCGATTTGTACGATACGGTAAATTACTGAAGCTTACAGGGGTATTAAAGTAAAGTAGAAGAGAAGAGTGAGCAGAGACAGTGAATGTGATCGCGGCGTATGCTTTTGCTTTGGCCTTTGATATTAGAGAGAGAGAGAGAGGGGCTTTTTAGGCACTGCGTTGCACCCTAGACTGCCACGTAGTAAGCTGTCTGTGTTGTTTTAGACAGAAGTAATTATTATTAGGAGACAAATTTGGACTTAATTATTCTGTTAAATTGCTTTTTGTGCCATTAATTAAATGAGAGCGTTGAAATTTGAGGGGTTAAAAATATATTGTCCCTTGGTGGTCAATTCTATTTCTTTGCCGTGGGATCGTTTAGCAGAAATTTAGGTTACATGATGCACGAGCACGAGGGGTAAAAAGGGAATGGAAGCTTTATGGTTTCTGTTAGGATAATTCTTAATGACTATATTAATTATCTATGTAAAAAATTAGAATTTTATTTCTCACTAAATTTATCTTTTAATTAATTATTTTTTAGGATATTTTTTTATATTTTTATCGTGCTTATTTTAATAATAATATATTACCAATTATAATTTATAAAAACTCAATGTAAATCTAATCTCAGTATCGAATTCAAGTCTCAATTTATATCTCAAACTTCGAAATCTCAAATTACTTGTAATTTATAATTGGAATATGGAATGGGGTAAAAAATAATTTTATTAATTTAAAAAATTAACCATTCATACATGAGTGCCACGTTAGCAGAGAGATGAAATGTTAGAGATTTTTTTTGGAAATCTTGCGGTCAAACCATCTGATCCGGGTTGAAGTGGAATAAGTAAAACTCACGACTGTCCCAGATTCTTACAAAAAAATGCATCATCTGGACTCGAACCTGTTGTTGTGGCAGTTGTGGAACCCTTAGGTCGGATCGGTGTCCCGCATAGCGGAAATGGGTCTAACCCAAGGATATCAGTGATATGTGTATTTTAAAATATTTTAGTGAAAACTACATTACGATACGAGTCCGTAGGAAAAAATGGGGACCAAATCGGAATCCGAAAACTCTGAAACATAGAAAATGAAGTTTTAGTATTCGTCAGCACTATGAGTCGCGTCGCGCTGGATTGGGAGTCGAGACTCTCCAAAGTACGAGAGAAACTCCGAGAGCTGAACGTCTCAGGATCGCGACGCAAAAGGATGAGAATCGCGAGTTCGCGACGCTCCTAGGTCTGATGCTCAGTGTCGCGAAGCTTGAGGGTCAGAGTCCAGACGCTCACCTGGACAGTGAGCAATTTCAACCTTCAAATCGATCCTAAACACTTCCAATTTTCTCCTATCATTTCAATGCACCTTAAAACCAATTTTAACATCAAAACCAACCACAACACATGTTATACAACTAACATACATATATTTTAAATACTTATATGCATTTGTTTGATTCTAAATATAAACCATTTTTAGAATCACAATAAGAAAATGGCTCATGAACAATTCTATTTCATCTAAAAGTGGTTAAGTGATTTTAGAATGGTATTCATAACTCTAAGCTTTAACTTTGAGTTCCAAACTATTATTAATTGTTCCATATCCAACATGGACGTTTTTGACCTAATTAACAAGCATATTTTGTTTATACTTTTAAAGTATCCTAACACAATTTATTAGCCTTATTTCAACATTAAGCTATGTGATCATGCATCCAATACATAACTCATAACTTAAAAAAAGTTCAAACTTACCTAATAAGTTTGATGCAAATATCAAATCTCATTCTCTTTGTTGAAATGGTGGGAGAACTTCCAAAGTGTTGCAAGTTTGACTTCAAGATCCAACCCTGGTTCCAATGCTAGCAAGCTTCACTCCAAGATCCACTCTTGAATTCTCCTAGATGAAATGTTGTAGAGACCTCACAAGCTTCTCTAAACACTGCTCTAACTTAGGCAATTTCTCCAATAATTTACTTGTATATAGCTTTCTCAAGTTTTAGCTTTGCTTAATTAAAACATTCCTAATTTAGGTGAGCTTAATCTAATCTGTCCAAATATGTATAATTGGGTGTGACTAATTTTCATTGTCTACCACTTTGATTTAATCCAGTTAAATCAATACAAGGATTAGGAAATGAATTAGTGCAATATTTTACATTTTGATTTAATCCAATTAAATTAAGCCAAAACCACATATTATTACATACTTACATTTACCATAATATCATCAAATGGTATAGATAATTATGATTTTATAATTAAGTCATTTGTGTAATTATTGAATTAATCCAATTAATTCAATTAGTTCAAAGTAAATAATCAATGTTATCCAATAACACTTGATTATCTTAGTTAATAATTACAATATCGAATATTATCTTTTATCAAAATTAATCAGTTACCCAAGTGCTCAATGAGTACACTTCATATTGGGATTTTCTAAGTTCAGACATGTTCGTCATATAAGTCTAGCTAATATGTACGCAATTCGATCACCTCCGAATTCGCGAAGAATACGAACGACCTTTATGAACTATACAAGTCGAGGTCATCACATATGTTTAACAATCCATTCGTCATAGGCTCTCCGAGTTGTGCATATGAAACATAGAATACACCGTCAAGTTTCCGAGGCGCACATCTCATGTCGACATGTCCACGATTCTTCATAACTGATGTGATCCACCCTAGGTGATCGACTTTGGTCAAAGCTTTAAGAATCATGATTTTACTCACATGGATACATAAACCTCTTATGGTACACATAAGGGCCGACAGATTCTATCTTGTTTCGCACATGATTACTGAGTGCATCGGTCCACACCCAACAAATATCTGGAGGTCATACCATGAAAGGTTTCTGACATACATGACATCAAAGTGTGGATGATCTCACAAAAAAATAATGATATCATATAGTCAAAAGATTACATATGCTACTCGACTCGAGGAGATTCTTATTGACGGTGGTGTGTACTTTCAAATATTATGAATCACCTGTGAGTCATTCAGTATTCGGTCCAACCAATACTCACACGTCTATACGAGTTTCCAAAACTCATGGTACATCGGGCTAAACCATTGGAACTCTAATTTCAATATACGATATGTGCTAGTCTTCTAGGTTATAGGAATTCGACCGTATTCCAAAACCAACGACCATGAATATATATATATATATATATATATATATATATATATATATATATATATATATATAACAATAGTAATACTTATAACAATGTCGGACCACCCAGTGTCCAGTATTACTACAAGACTATTCTAAGGTCGATGTTATTCTTAGCATATATATACATCAATCTAATACGCATAATGACAATATTAATAATAAGGTATGAAATGAAAATATAGTTATTTTATTAATAAATAATAAAATGTACAATTCGGATTGACGCTCCAAGCACCAACTCCAATACCTATGACCTAACAACCAAGTCCTAAAAAATATTTGTTACCAAATCACACTTCTTGAGGCGACGAAATGTTGAGATACATCTACCTACCATTCAACGGTTCATCTTAAGGCTATTGCCAATGACCATATAAATGGAATTTTATAGAAATGGCTTAATAGTTTTTTCAAATCACACAATTGATCATATTCTCACACTTTTTACTGCTACTACAATGGTTGTAATTAACTCATGGTAATTATTGATGTAATTTTTCATTATAATAAATAGAAAAAAAAAAAAAACAATTATTTGTACAAAACCAACTTACAAAACACACTTAATACACAGCTCATATTGTAATCTACATGTTTGAGTGATGTTGAAATTTTAAGATTTTCGATAACTAAGAATAATTTGGTTTGAAAACAGTAGTGGAACCAGAAAATTTATTTAGAAATTGTTATAAATAAGTTGTTATCACCTCATTAGCATTTTTAGACTTTTTAGAAAATAAATTAATATGTTATGTAAAAAGGAAAAATTAAATAAAATGGTATGTTTGCAAGTTTGATTCGGAATGAAAATCGACAAATATAAAAAAAATTAAATAATGATATTAATATGAATTACATGTTTGATATATGTTTTAAGGAACCAAGGGTGCCTACAGCCCTCTATAGGGTCTTGAACGTGGTTCCGTCACTGTCTCAAAGTGATGCGTTTGGTTTTTTAAGTGAGAATTTCGAGAGAATGATCATTTATGTAATTTAAAAAACTTATGTGGTATGTCCGTAAATTTCCCGGAAATAAACCGCATTTTACGCCGTAAGAATTTAAAAGACTAAACAACACCAACTGAAAAAAAAAAAAAAAAAAAAAAAAAAGGAAAGGAAAGGAGCTTTCGTGGGTTTTTGACTGCCTTTTAGGCCCAAACGACCGACGAACAAAACTTTTTGAAAACTCAATGAAAAATAAATACTTGAAAATTTTTGAGGTTGCAATAAATAGCTTATCATTTTAATAATATAAATAACAAGGTAAAAGATAAAGAAAAATATGCATTCTAATACGGTGTTTTTATCATATAGTATGTGAGAGTTTATATTTTTTTTTATTGATGGTGGTTTTTCACCCCCAAGAAGTCAGTATTCCGAGGAAGAGTAAGAAAATAGTTTTCGCTTACGATGATGAGTTTTATAATTAACAGAGGAAAAATCCAAGGTCCTTGTTAGGGCGAGATCAGACAGAAGGGCCCGAGCCTGAGGCGCAGAATCACCCGATATGATGAGAAGATATCAGATTCAGAATGGGCATCAGCAAAGGCCGACTCGACTTGATCCATTATTGTTGACCTGAGGAGAAAAGATGTTCAGAGAATCAATGTGATCAAGGACCTCGGGTACGACCCGACCATGCAGCTCGGCAAGGCAAGACGAATGCTGTTTCAAGCCACCCGACCTGGTAGGACAAGTCAGGGTGATACTGATGAGGACGAGATGCAGTGGTATAAACGTGGCTTGGGGATTTGCACCATCTATAAAGTTATGATGTGACTAGAACAACTTGCAAGGTCATCCTCTGACACACGCCACCGCGTGGGCAGGCAGATACATGCTGGCATCATAAAGACAACGTGTGGAGTCTTCCCAAGAAGGGGTGTTTTAATGAAGTGTTAGATGGCGGAGAGCCTATTTGGCAGCAGTATGTTCACGTGGCTGACGTCATGAGGATGGTGGAACAATGTTATTTTCCTTAGTATATAAAAGGGTTAAGAGCTTTTTTGTATTGGTTAGCAAATTTTACTCAAGCTCTACTTGTAAGAAAGAGAGAAAATTGTTAGTTCGATAGAGAGATATAATAGCTCGGTCATACCTGATCACCTGTAAAAAGAGGTCGGTCAAGTCCGACCACGTATAAAAAACTTTATTTCTTTGTGCAGTGGACGTAGGTTGGATCGATTCCGCCGAACCACGTTATATCATTTGTTCTTATATGTGTGTTTTTTATTTTTCCGCTAAGTTTGCTTTTGGTTCCCAACAAATCAAACAAATTCACAGTTGGGGGAAGATTGTTCAAGGAGTGATTTTCCGGATTTGCCCCTGGAATGAAAATCAACCGTCAACTTTTTTCTGTCTTTAGTCTAGTCCTCATTTTAAAAGGGAAATGCTAATGAGTGCCTTTAGGGCACTTGTTAATGATTCATTTTAGGAAAAATTTTATAGGAAAAAGGAATAAGTGATTAATGTTTTGACAATTTTTTACATTCCCCATAAAATTGATATGAAAACTTTCCAAAAATGGATCCTTAATGAGTGTCCTTAGGGCACTCGTTAGCATGACCGTATTTTAAAATGAGAACATTTTTATTGGAATCTCACTTTGAAACATCATTTTAAAAATATGCATTCTTATTTGATTCGGTTCCTTTTTTTAGTTAAGAAATTATTTTAATTCGGTTTTTTACTTAAAAATTGAACAATGATTTATTAAATTAAAAAAATTATCATTTCGATTATGTTTTCAGTTTAGTTTGGTTCTTTCAGTTTCAGTTATTTTTTATCCACTTCTAAATCTCACGGTAGTAAATAGTAATGCCACTAAAAATAGAAAATTAATTATGTAAAAAAATTAATATTATGGTAATAATTAATTGAAATACTAATTCTGCTATGTTTATAAAATTCAAGCAATGATATTTGTATAAAATGATGGCGATACAAAACTACATAATTTTGATTTTTTTTTTAATTAACAATCAAATTTATGTAGTTTTGTATGTTATTTTGTCACCAATCTGTACAATTACCAATTTCATAAAATTATGACATTTCTACAGTACAATATACAATTTTAAAAAATTAAAATTTTAATATAGTTATTAATTAAAATATTATTAGAAGTCCGTCTAATATACCTAAAACTCAAACCGCCTTTAAAGTTTAATCATGCCAATTGCAGTTCAATATTTACTCCTCGCACAAAACGAGAATAATAATAAGAAGATACTTGTGAGGGTGAAGTGTCCCTGTCGAGTTTTGAACCCCGATGACTGTAACAAAAAGCAATTGGGTTGCTTGCTTCCTGAAGCTGCCATAATTTGTCCCTCTAGTAGGGGCCACTGTTCAAATCAATGGGCCTATAT